>KV010713.1:66910-79793 GCA_001598015.1 Dorcoceras hygrometricum | reverse complement strand
GTCCAACGCTACCACTCTCACTCTCGTCGAAGTTGTCTACCACCAGAAATTAGGATGGATAAGGTTACTTTGAACAGTAACTAGGGTTCGCGACAAGATTTGCTATCGGGAAATATTTCTAAGTATGGGATCTGTTAAACAATCGAAGACCAAGTCTTCTCTTAAATACACTACTCAAACAACAGATAGAAACGGGAATAGATCCACCGACAAAATCAGTTGTCACAACTAATATTCCCAACCAGCAGCTGAAATCTCGCATCAGCTTTTGCCTATCGCTAATATAACAACCAGCAGTTGAATCTTTCAAACGACGCTAAAGCTAAACGGCGTCGCACCAACTTAACCAAACGACGTCGCAGAGGGACACGCCACCTTGCTACCAACAGCTGATTCACAAACCAGCAGTCACAACGCCTGAGATCTCTCAACAGCTGATGTCTATCATAACCAACAGCTGGTACCAAGCACTTTACTCAAAACGCTGTCGTGCTAAGTAATCCAAACAACGTAGTTTCGCTACCCGCTACGAAACACGCTAACAAAACCAACAACTGGTTCCTGCTCACAAAACTTCGTCGCTTCAGTCCCTTAGCGCTCTCTGTTGATCATCGCAACTAATATACCAACAGTTGATCACTCGCAACAACTGGATACGCGCTAATACACCAACGTCTGGAATCCACGTTAGCATTGCTGCAACTTTCTACCAACATGCAACATTTGAAATATCAACAACTGGCGCGATCACTCAACGGCTGATCCCACTACTACTGCTGCTGATTCCAATACTTAGACAAAATTGATGTCTACGCCAAACACATCGACCAACAGCTGGTCCAAACCCGACCAACACCTGATTGCGAAAACACAGGTCTCACATCTCTCCCCCACTAAAACATGATTTCATCCTCGAAATCAAACTCGGGCAACAAGTGAACTCACAAAAAAGAGTTCAAGATAACTGAACAAACAATTACTGAAATCTGATGAAACACTCACGCAAACAGATGCGGCCACTCACGTTGCATCTTCTCTTCCATCTCCCAGGTAGATTCTTCCCTACCATGTTTGCTCCATTGAACCATCACCAAGGGAATGGTTTTATTCCTCAACTGTTTCTCTTTACGATCCAAAATTCGCAAGGGATACTCAACGTCTGATCTAGCTCAACCTCATCAGTTCTTAGGACATGAGACGGATCTGGCTCGTACTTCCTCAACATGAAAACATGAAAGACATCATGTAGAGAAGATAATTCTGGTGGCAACAACAGCCGATACGCCAAAGGGCCAATCCTCTCAACAATTTCATACAGACCAACATAACGAGGGGCTAATTTTTCCTTTTGTCCAAAGCGCATGACACTGCGAAACGGAGAAACTTTAAGGAAGACGAGATCACCAACCTGAAACACTAGAGGTCGACGCCTCTTATTTGCATAACTGGCTTGGAGATCCTGGGCAGCTTTCATCCGCTGTCGAATCAGATCCACATGATCCTTTATCTGCTGCACAAACTCTGGGGAAGACAGCTGCTTCTCCCCCACTTCTTCCCAACATACTGGCGATCTACACTTTCTGCCATACAAAGCCTCAAACGGCGCCATACCAATCGTCACTTGGTAGCTGTTATTGTAGGAAAATTCAACTAAAGACAACGCGTCTTGCCAGCTACCACCAAAATCCATCACAACAGCTCTTAACATGTCCTCCAACGTCTGGATAGTTCGCTCAGATTGGCCATCTGTTTGGGGGTGATACGCTGTACTCATGGCCAATCTGGTACCCAAAGCTGTTTGCAAACTCTTCCAAAACCTGGAAGTAAACCTCGGATCTCGATCCGAAACGATTGAAACTGGCACACCGTGCAATCTAACCACAAAGTCCACGTACAGTTTCGCCATTTTATTCAACGAAAACGTCATACCATAGGGAATGAAGTGTGCAGACTTCGACAATCTGTCGATTATAACCCAAATCGCATCACAACCTCTGCTGGAACGAGGCAAATGCGTCACAAAATCCATCGCTATGTGCTCCCAATTCCATTGGGGCACTTCCAAACTCTGCAACAGACCACCAGGTCTCATCCTTTCAGCCTTAACTTGCTGACTATTTAAGCAACGAGCAACAAAACCAGCAACGTCGCCCTTCAAACCAGCCCACCAGAAGTGCGGCTTCAACGCATGATACATCTTCCGTGCACCAGGATGAACACTGTGTCTACTGCAATGCGCTTCTCTAAGGATCTCCTCCCAAAGATCTATCAAGTTGGGCACAACCAACCTACCCCGGAAATGCAAACAACCATCGGACGAAACAGAATAGTCCTCAAGCTGTCCAGCCCTGACCTTCAACTTCATCTCGTGGATGGAAGGATCTATCCTTTGAGACGCTCTAATGCTCGAAATGATCTGTGGCTCAACTTGGAAAGAAGAAACCACCACATAATCATCAGCGGGGTAAAACCTACAACCCGTAGTGCTAAGATGTTCACGGTCTTTAGAAACATAAAACGACGCAAGCATATCTCCTTGAGCCTTTCTGCTCAACGCATCCGCCACTACATTAACTTTCCCAGGCTGGTACTTGATCTCACAATCAAAATCCTTCAACAGCTGTATCCACCTATGCTGTCTCATATTCAAGTCAGGCTGCAAAAACAAATACTGCAAACTCTTGTGGTCCGAATACACCACAAACTGCTCGCCATACAGATAGTGGCGCCAAATATTCAACGCAAATACCACAGCTGCTAGCTCCAAATCATGAACTGGATAACGAGTCTCGTGCGGTTTCAATTACCGAGAGGCATACGCAATGACTCGTCCATGCTGCATCAACACACAGCCGAATCCATTGAGCGAAGCATCGGAACACACGATGTAACCACCTGAACCAGACGGAAAAGCCAACACAGGTGCAGTAGTCAACTTCTCCTTGAGCAATTGAAAAGCATTCTCGCATTGCTCAGTCCAAACGAACCGCTTGTCCTTCTGAGTCAACTGAGTCATCGGCCTAGCTATACTAGAGAAACGCTCTATGAAACGACGGAATAGCCAGCCAGACCCAAGAAACTATGAACCTCAGATACATTCCTAGGTCGCTCCCAGTTCAAACAGCATCTACTTTACTGGGATCCACAGAAATTCCATCCACTGAAATCACATGACCCAAAAAAACGACGCGATCTAGCCAGAACTCGCACTTATTAAACTTGACATACAGCTGCGAGTCTCTCAATGTCTGAAGAACAACTCTCAAATGCTCCTTATGCTCCAAAGAAGTCTTCGAATACACCAAGATATCGTCGATGAACACGATCACAAACTGATCTATAAACTCGCGAAAGACCAGGTTCATTAACTGATCTATAGTACGAAAAGCAGTCTTCCCGACATCTTGATCTCTAACTCTCAACTGATGGTACCTTGAACGTAGATCGATCTTCGAATATGCATCAGAACCTTGCAACTGGTCAAACAAGTCATCGATCCTCGGCAACGGGTACTTATTCTTCACGGTAACTTTGTTCAGCTAACGGAAGTCAATGCACATTCTCATTGTGCCATCCTTCTTCTTGACAAATAAGATAGGCGCTCCCCACGGCGACATGCTCGGTATGATAAAACCTTTCTCTAACAAGTCATCCAGTTGCACCTTGAGCTCTCTCAATTCAGCAGGCGCTAATCGATATGGTGCAAGCGAAATCTGAGCTATGCCAGGCACCAACTCAATGCTAAAGTTAATCTCCCTCCTCGAAGGAAAACCAGGAATCTCCTCCGGAAACACATCAGGAAAATGACGCACCACTGGAACGTCGCTGAGCTGCACATGTGAAGAAGAAGATGCATCCAACGCGTAGATTATAAAACCAGCGCTCTCCGCCAACAACAAGCTGAACATCTCCATCGCAGAGACTAACGGAATCTTCAACTGAGAATCCGCACAGTAGAAATTCCATTTCTCACCGGACAGAGGCCTAAAACGCACGATCCCATGTAAACAATCAACAAAGGCCCTATAACTAGACAACACATCCATTCCCACTATACAGTCAAAATCCCACAACATCAGACGAATCAAATTAGCCACTAGCACATGCTCGCCAAACCTCAGAACGCCGTCCAACAAAACTTCTTGGGAGAACAGGCTAGCACCGCCA
Source organism: Dorcoceras hygrometricum (assembly GCA_001598015.1). Lineage (NCBI taxonomy): Eukaryota > Viridiplantae > Streptophyta > Magnoliopsida > Lamiales > Gesneriaceae > Dorcoceras > Dorcoceras hygrometricum. The sequence continues at coordinate 75,626 of KV010713.1, read as the reverse complement.
GGAATAGAAACAGACACAACATCGCGCAAAGAAGAGGTCTGCAGACCATGCTCGGTCACAAAAGAATCAGCAATAAACGAATTCAATGCACCAGTGTACCTGAAATCACCCTGCTCGGCGTCTCCTCCGCTTGCTCCCTAGTCATAGCGTTCACTTGAGCATGTTGGGGTCCAGAGAAATGCTGCTGAGATGACTGTCCGAAACGCGACAGACCAGACAACTGAAACGTCCTAAACTGCGTCTCTCCAACCCTAGGCTGCTGGAACTGAGGGGAACGACCCCTAGACGATCCTCCTCGACCCTGAGGTGGGGCTGCGGCTTGCTGCGATCCAGCTAATGGACACACCCTCGCGAAATGTCCATACTGACCACAGATATTACAAGAGCCCTGCACACCAACGCACTGAGTCGACGAATGCTTGACTCCACAAAAGCCACAAAACTCTGCCCTAGAACCACTGCTACAAGAGTTGCCAGAACCATAAGAACCAGAACCAGACTTATTCTTAAACTGATGGCCATGAGGTCGGAACCTCTGACGGTTAGACTGTTGAGCCAACTGGTGCTGCTGCTGCGGGGGTTGATGAGCTGACTGCGAAGACTGGGAAGACTGCGCTCCCTGAGCAGCGGGACGACCACCCTGAGAACCCTGAGGCCTAGCACGCGACCTCCGGTTCTACAGATCTTCCTTGATATCAACAGCGCTATCCACAGCCTCTGCATAGCTCTTTGGTTTTCTCGACAAAACCAAAGTATACAACTCTTCGTTCAAACCCTCAATAAACTTGGTCCACTTGGCCCTCTCCCGGCCAGCAACATGCGGGACATACGCCAACAGAGAAGAAAACCTACGAGCATACTCACGCACCGACATCGTACCTTTCTCCAAATGATCGAACTCTTGCTCACGAGCGTTCACGTACGACTCCGAGACGTACTACTGCCGAAATGCAACACAGAAGCTATCCCAAGTAATCTCCACACCTGTCTACTCTAGCGTCCTTGAAGCGCCACGCCACCAACGCTCCACACTCTTCCTCAGCTGGAAGGTCTCCAAACTCAACCGAAGCACATCATCATACTGAACACGATCAAACAAACCAGTGATGTGCTGCAACTACGAATCCGCATCCTCACTAGACTCGTCACCGTTAAAGATCTGGGGACTCATCCGTTGGAACCTAGACATCACAATCTCCATGCTTTCCACACGGTTGCTAAGTTGTCAACTTCATCCTCTTCATGCCTACCACGACCACGAGAAGAGAAACTACGCTGATCCTCATTCTGATCTCTAGACTCGTCCTGAAACTGCCCTCTACCTCTACCCCTACGTCTAGGCGGCATCTCTACGAAGGCACTAAACAGGATAAGGAAACACAGAACAGAAACAGCACAGAAATCACATATCACACAAACAATATGCAGAACATAAGTCACATAGTCAAACACAAGCAACACACAACACTGTGCCTAGACTCAAGTGTGATCCAAGAAATTGAGCTTATCACAGCTTAAACTCTAATACAAAAAATGTCAGGTCTCGTGCACACATCAGAGTAAAACCACGCAAACACAAACGGAAGCTACTAAAAGTGGTTAAAATTTTTGCTTTTGCCCTGACTGAAAGATAACATAATTTAAAATACAAGATACTCAAAATAATCCCAATTTATAAATCCATAACAACACAAATATTCAAATACAACAAATGCCCAGCAGCTGAAAGCAACACAAATACTAAAAGACTATCAGCTATATATAGTCCCAAGCATCACCCGGGCCATCCCACCCGAGGTGATACCAGTGCATATAATTACTATATATAACTGGGACACTCTAACCACCTCCTGGGGAACCACCAGCTGGATCATAACCTTGACCAGCTGCGAAACCTGGAAAACCTGAACAACAGACAAACAAACAAACACAACAGCCCCAGAGGGACCTAGGGGTTAAACCCCAGTACGGAGAGAAACTATAAAACAGCAATGAATAGCAAAAGATAAGATGCAGATGCTATTCAAGAGAAACAATGCAACAGCCGAAGGCTACAACCAAGAGGGAGCCAAGGAATTCAACAGCTGACAACAGATTCTGTGAAAAATGGTTAGTGGCCACTGATGTGTGTACATGCACACGGGAATTACCCGCTCATCTTTACACCACACCTGAATACCAGATGCATCAATAACTCAACCTGATGTTGCCCAACCCATGAAATGTGGTAGTTAACCACTCGGCGCATTAGGGCTAACAGACCAGCAGGGAGATGAGAGTGCGGTATTGCCGCTCGCCCTCGCATCCTGGTAAGAAAACAGAGCAAGCAACAAAGCACGGCTACAACAGCTGAAAGGGAAATGATCACGCGTATGCAATGCAACAGCTGAACAGCATATAAAACAACAAGCAATGCACACACAGCAATCAAACATAATATCCATTCCAATTCCAGCCGTAATGCAAGCTCAACATCCGTACCTCACCAGTTTCTGAGCTATAATTACCACACACGGATGCTACAACGAAGTCCGAGCAACACAGATCTGTCACCTGCTATATTAACACAAGACACTGCTCAAAAGCCGAAACGTAAAATAACAGCAGCTGGGAGCTACAACTCCACCAGCGCTTATCTACCTTCCTAACACAACAAAAAGCTCTAACAAAGCTTAAAGGTAGCATCTTTACTTACCCCAACGAAACTACTGGCACGGCAGGGAACGTTTACGCTAGAAAAATACATAAGGGAGATGTCTTAGTGATCCTGCGATCCTCTTCCAGCTCTTCCAAAGCCTTCTAAAGAGGTATAGAACGAAACGCCTTAGCGAGAGGAGTCCAACGCTACCACTCTCACTCTAGACAAGATTTGCTATCGGGAAATATTTCTATGTATGGGATCTGTTAAACAATCGAAGACCAAGTCTTCTCTTAAATACACTGCTCAAACAGCAGATAGAAACGGGAACAGATCCACAGACAAAATCAGTTGTCACAACTAATATTCCCAATCAGCAGGAATTTCACATCAGCTTTTGCCTATCACTAATATATTAACCAGCAGTTGAATCTTTCAAACAACGCTAAAGCTAAACGGCATCACACCAACTTAACCAAATGACGTCGCAGAGGGACACGTCACCTTTGTCACAACTAATATTCCCAATCAGCAGGAATTTCACATCAGCTTTTGCCTATCACTAATATATTAACCAGCAGTTGAATCTTTCAAACAACGCTAAAGCTAAACGGCATCACACCAACTTAACCAAATGACGTCGCAGAGGGACACGTCACCTTTCTACCAATAGCTGATTCAATAACCAACAGTCACAACGCCTGAGATCTCTCAACAGCTGATGTCTATCATAACCAACAGCTGGTACAAAGCACTTTACTCAAAACGTTGTCGTGCTAACTAATCCAAACGACGTAGTTTTTCTACCCGCTAACAAAACCAACAACTGGTTCATGCTCAAAAAACGTCGTCGCTTCAGTCCCTTAGCGCTCTCTGCTGATCATCGCAACTAATATACCAACAGCTGATCACTCGCAACAGCTGGATACGCGCTAATACACCAACGTCTGGAATCCACGTCAGAATTGCTGCTGCTTTCTACCAACACGCAACATCTGAAATATCAACAACTGACGCGATCACTCAACGGCTGATCCCACTACTACTGCTGTTGATTCCAATACTTAGAAAAAATTTATGTCTACGCCAAACACATCGACCAACAGCTGGTCCAAACCCGACCAACACCTGATTGCGAAAAAACAGGTCTCACATAGCATGTCTTTTTCCATCTCCTTCACTTAATTAAATCGTAGGGGTCATTTGTGTCATTGTATTATTCCTAAACACAAATTTTAAGCATAACCTAGCCCCTAAATCGCAACTAGCTGTCCTCCCCTTCCCCTTAATCACAAAAAAATTCGAACACTCCATTCTTTGTCAATCTTGGTGATCCAAAGCCGGTGGTACCCCGATCTCGTGTCTACATCGTCGGTAACTCACAGATCTATACTCCAACCAAACCAAGCATGTGATATCAACTTATTTTATCACCATTTAAGCTTTATTAATCTATTTTTAAGAAATTAGGGTGTGAATTGTATGCAATATGTGTCAGGCCTCGTGCACAAACACAGAGTTAACCACGCAAACAATAGCGGAAGCATTCAAAATAGTGGCTAAAATTTCTCTTTTGGGCTGACTGAAAGATACATAATTAAAATACTGTAATACTCAAAATATCCCAGTTTAAAATAACACTGTACAACAGTACAACATGTATCAAATACAAAACGGCAACACTACACTCGAATACAATAAAGCACAGGGCATCCCCCGGCTAATAGTACTGATACATATATGCTATACGCTAACTGGGACACTCTAACCACCTCCTGGGGTACCTCCAGCTGGGTCAACTCCACAACCAGCTGAGTAACCATGATAACATTAAAACACACACAGGAAAACAACACCAGCCCCAGAGGGACACGGGGTCAAACCCCAGTACGGAGAGCAACAAGTAATATGCAAATGCTATGCATGTACAGCTGAGTACAAAATGGCAGGGAGCCAGAATCTCGAAGGCAACTCAAATCTGATCACTGATCAAAGACGGATACAAATGGATGTGTCCAGGGTGTGTGTGAGTATATGGGAGCTACCCACTAGTCTCAACACACGGCACTAGATGCAAAACACAGCTCTACCTGCTGTTGCCCAACTCATGAGGTGTGGGAGCTACCCACTCCGCTCATAGTGGCTAAGAGATCCCAGCAGGGAGATGAGGGTGACGGGAGTTACCCGCTCGGCCTCTAAACAAGCATCCTGGTATGCACAGATCAAGATAACAAGGCACATCTTAAACAGATCTGAGCTCAATATGACAAATTCATGTATGAAACATATAAAATTTCCAACACAGAACATGTACAACGTTGCAAGGCATACATAGCAGCACTCATAATCACCCATGCTCAATCCAAAACTGTAAAACAAGCTCACATCCGTACCTCAATTCTGAGCTATAATTACAACAACAGAAGTCCCAAGAAACACAGACCGAGAACCTGCTAAGCAACAACGCACAAAATCTCAGTGACAGTAGCGCAGAAACTAAAACTGGGAGTTACGAACTCAACCAGCGCTATCCTATCCTTCAACACAACAGAGGGCTCTAAACAAAGCACAAGGTAGGATCTTAACGCTTACCCAGTAAGCTCCATGAACAGCAAAAGCAAAGCCACGCTTATGCTAACAGACTACAGAAGGGAGATGTCTTCGCGAAACACCTCCAGCTAATCCCAAGCCTACGAAAAAAGGTATGAGAAGAATCTCCTAGACAAGAGGAGTCCAACGCTACCACTCTGTCTCCGTCGAAGCTGCCTACCGTCGGAAATCGGAGAAGATAAGGTTCGGTGAACAATAGCAAGGGTATCGCGACAGGATTCGCTATTGGGAAATATTCTTAAGTGTCGAAGCTGAATAATAAAGAACGAAGGCAAATTACTCTATTAAAAAGGTCAAATCTGCTCAAATATGAGGAACAGAAACCCACCGACACTTAAGTCTCAAAACTGATTTTCCACTCGGATCTGAATCGCACATCAGATCTGACTCTATGTCGAAACATATCCTGACTTATCCAAACGACGTCACACAGAGTCTACTGGCGCATTTGGACACGTCACCCGCTACTCGAATCTTAAATGCTAAACAGCATCGCATCGCAAACACTCAGATCCTATCGAAATCTGAATCTCGCCCGCTAAACCAAAACGCTGTCGTTCCAACTAATCCAAACGACGTAGTTTAGCTATTCGCTACAGAAACACGCTGGTTCACAACTGAACACCTGCGAGACCAGATTTCATCACCACAACTGAGTGCAATCACCAGCGCTGACCAACACTCACATCTGATCACTTCCCGTGGAAATTATCCAACTCTCCAGATCTGTTTCAAGGACTTAAACGGACCCGATAACTAAGCCAAGCATACCAGCTCAAAGCTGACTCATCCCATATCTGTGCAAGCCAAATTTGGTCTATGCTAAACCCAATTAATTAACTCAATTAATCTGATAATATTTCGGTTCTCACGTCTCTCCCCCACTAAAATAGGATTTCGTCCTCGAAATCAAACTACTCCAGATCTGAACAGAAACTCGACAAAACCAAGAGTTCAAGATAACTGGGGAAAAACAACCAGAAACAACTAGCTACTGGAATCAAATGCAACATCTACTCAAACAGATGTGGCCACTCATGCTGCATTTTCTCTTCTAATTCCCAAGTAGCTTCGCTTGCTCCACTGGACTATCACCAAAGGAATAGTCTTATGCCTCAGCTGCTTCTCCTTTCTATCCAAGATCTGCAAGGGATACTCAAAATAACTCAAAGTTCGATCTAGATCTACCTCGTTAGTTCTCAACACATGCGACGGATCTGACTCATACTCCTCAACATAGACACATGAAAAACATCATGTAAGGAAGACAGATCAGGCGACAACCACAACCGATAAGCCAAAGGACCAATTCTCTCAACAATCTCATATGGTCCAACATAACGAGTAGCTAACTTCCCTTTGAGACTAAATCTCATAACACTGGGAAAAGGAGAAACTTTCAGGAAAACCAGATCTCCCACTTGAAACTCTAAAGGTCTACGCCTCTTATTCGCATTACTGGCTTGGCGATCTTGTGTAGCTTTCATTCGCTGGCGAATCAGATCTGCTTGATCTCTCATCTACTGCACAAATTCTGGAGAAGACAGCTGCTTCTTCCCCACTTCTTCCCAACACACAGGCGATCTGCACTTCCTGCCATACAAAGCTTCAAATGGTGCCATACCAATCGTGATCTGGTAGCTGTTATTGTAAGAAAACTCAACCAAAGACAATGAATCTTGCCAGATATCATTGAAATCCATCACAAAAGCTCTCAACATATCCTCTAAAATCTGGATAGTTCTCTCAGATTGGCCATCTTGTTGGGGGAAAACGGTGTAGGATCCGGATCCCGCCTCTCGGGGTGCAGCGGAAAACAAAATTGCCCGGGAGACGATCAATACAATAAAATTCAAACACAATACGAACCATTCATAGGGTGTTTTCGTTGATTACCTTGCTGGCAACTCGTGCCTGGCTCCAACCGGAATTACAAGAACGCCGGCTCTTCACGGTAGGCGGCGGTAGATTCGTCAATCAGGTCCACGACTGGAAGGGAGACTCCTTCGTCAGCCTGCACTAGAAGGCCTGAAGAGATCAGCACGGACGGAAACTCCACGAAAAGTTGGCCGGAACAAATTCCGGCGAGAGGGGCGGCGACGCGGCGGCGCTAGGCGGCGGCGGCGGCGGCGGCTGTATTAGAGAGGAGGGGGCGGCGGCTTTTAGGAGCTCTAGGGTTAGGGTTGAAGTGTGTTATGCATTAATGATTAAAGCCCCTAAGTCTACATTAAGTAGATTAGTGATAAACTTGGACCGGCCCAACGGGCCCGGGTCCAACATATGAACATTCGGTTCATCCCTATCACTGTGACTTCATCATAACTTTGATCGCCGATCAGATCAGACCGATCGAATCAGTTTCCAAAACTGAATACTATGATCTGAAAAACCATTTTTCAGAACCCTAGTGCAAAATGACCGTTTTGCCCCTCAACAGCGGGAAATCACGATTTGACCCCTGTTGACTTTTAGGAAGTCGCACGGCCCACAACCATTGTGGCTCCGGAATCACAATTCCGGACTTTCCCAACGGATCATGGTAAGAGCGTCTAGCAACATCCCTCCATGATCCCCTAGGTATCACTGATAGTGCCTGCAAGAACCAATTGGTCGTGGTTAGCGTACAGTACGGTCCTTTCAATCCATATATCTCGATCAGATCAACGACCATTGGTAAATCGAGAGTCTCTATAGATCCGATAGCTATGCATACATCTTGGAGATCGAATAGTGACATCGTGAGTGTAACTAGGTAAACTCATTTACCTAAAACACTTGTAGTACTCTGGCCAGAGATTTATACACTATTATCCCCTCAGATAGCATAAGATATCCACGCATGTCTGCGAGCGGTGAATCCTCGACAACGATGCATCGACTCCTACATGCATCGGGATCTCACTCAATCCCGACGCCTAATGACCCCAAGTGAGTCGGAAAACGAGTCAAAGTGAGACGCCTATCATGTAGAGTCTCAATGACGTTTCGAGTCATGAGGACTAATCAGTACAACCAAGACCTCGGACTTATCCACTCGACAAATGGCAACCACTTGGAAAGTCCGAACGAGGGTAGTTCGATAGATCACCAGGTCACTATCTATCTGCATGCTCAGAACATCACAATGTTCCCTACCACTGAAACATGGTATTTCGCATCGCAGATACTAGTCTCGAACTCCGGCGGCCTTATCCTCATTTTGACGGCCCAATCGACTAGGAACATGTTCAGAATACACAGCGACTATTAGATGTGTTTCATGATAGCCGTCATACCCACTATCACATCTAACATACGCTTTAGTGTATTCTAGGTCTTTACTCAACACAATTGTAAATCATTACACACATAATGAAAGTAAAGAATGCCATATAAAAGAATGCGAATATCATATATAAAGATCGTTTGTACAAGAGTCAATAAAAACCCACACGCCACAAGTTGGCTAGTTGGGCATCTACTCTAACA
>KV010713.1:30752-62527 GCA_001598015.1 Dorcoceras hygrometricum | reverse complement strand
TCCGAAGCCAATACAAGATTGAGGTTGCGGAGCCAGTCTTGGTAGTTCAGACTGGTGAACTTGTTGCTATCCAGTATAGCAGCGAGTGGGTTTTTTAGAACGAAGACATTATAAATGCAGTTATACTGAAAAGAAAACAGACAAACATCACTAACTATATAAGATATAAGCTAAGACATAAAACAAGGTCGTTAAGTTTTATGAATTACCCTCCCACTATTTTAACGATTTCACCACCCTCTAATGAAATCAAGAAAGCAAGTTTCTTTAGTGGGTACACGGAGCCCAATCAAGCGATCATGGACCCGAATAATATCAGCCATCCATGACCCCAAAAAGGTAGTTTCCGATTGCAACCGGTGCAACCTCCATGTATTCACCTCACGTCCAGTAAGGGCCCAATAATATGACGCCGTTTACTATCACGTGTCAAGATGACCCATCAATGTTGAGTCGTGAAGGATGGTCCCCTTAACGTCCCCAATAATATGAGCCAACGTTAAAGGGAGTTCCAACCAAACTCACAAAGAGTGTTAATGGCGTGGACAGCTTTCCGGCATACATGACCCCCTCAATAATATGAGCCGGGCCATGTATACGGGTAGCATCGACGTACACCCATTGTTGATGGAAGGTAGGGAGATTTAAACAAATTTAAATTCCCTTAGTTTATTGAATAAACTTTTATCTTGATATAAGTTTTAAATCATATTTAAAACGAGGGATTTTATTTTTGAAAAACTTTGGTCTCATGCAGATATTTTAAATCAAATTTAAAACATGCGGATTCAAATAACTATATATCAAATATATAAATATTGGGATGATCGATCGCGAGAGCTATGCGGTCCGTGGTTGCCAGTCACGGACCTGGGTCCAATCCTAGGGGTAATGCAACATGCAATGTAATCCTATTACAATGCTTCCGGTTTTACAGATCTTCGGTCTTCAATATCCTTGATCGTTATTGTCCACCGTCTTCGGATGTCCTCCCACTAAATCTAGTAATTTACATTTAAATATACCATGACATATAAGGGATACATTTTTCAAGGGGTGGGAACGGCCACAAACAGGCCCACTTAAAATGATAATCAATAATATTTACAAACCGAAATCACAAAAACCTATAGCATACACCTAACAAATTGGGCACGGCTCTCGATCATCCCAATCATGCAGATAATCTAATTAACATGCATAAATTAAATAATCAAATTATTTATCGCAAAATCATATTTTAATCATAAAATCGCATTTTATAATAAAATCGTATTTTGTCGATAAAATCAAATTTTAATCAACAAAATCATATTTAATATAAAATCATATTTTACAATTAAAATCACATTTTGCTATTTTAATTGTATCAAATTGGGCTTAAAACAATTCTAGGCCCAAAAATCTCAAAATTTCAAAATCGACCAAATTTGGGCCCGATATCGAATATCGGCCCGAAAACTTCACGAGCTGCCCGGGACAGGCCCGAACTTAAACCTAGAAGCAAATAAGCCGTCACGACATCGCCGGAGCATCACCGGACGGCGGCCGCCGCCACCATGTTGCGCGCGGCACAAGGCCGCGCGCTGTCGCGCCAAGCGCGACGCACATAGCGTCCAGCAACCAGCCTCCTCGTGCGACCAGCGGCGTCCCAACGTCCGGCCAGCATGCCGCAATCGCACGTCCAGCGTGCTACTAGGCGCCGCCTCTCGCGCGACCAGCACGCGGGCAATAGTAACTCACGGCCGCCCATCGTCGCGCAACCATCAACGCAACAGCTTGCGCGGAGTGGCGGCCAAACGTTCGGCCATGATGCACGACAAGCGCACATTGTGCGGCCAGCGCGCATGCTTTGTGCACGATCTCGCGCGCGGAGGGGCGCCGCCATGCGCGGCGGCGCCGTGGCTGGTTTCAAAAGTTTTTGTTCAATCGATTCGCAATTTCAAGATTAGATACAATATGGCAACAATTGTATTGATCAGATCCGAACCTTGGCTCTGATACCACTGTTGGGGAACAACGGTGTAGGATCGGATCCCGCCTCCCGGGGCGCAGCGGAAAACAAAATTGCTCGGGAGACGATCAATACAATAAAATTCAAACACAATACGAACCATTCATAGGGTGTTTTTGTTTATTACCTTGCTGGAAACTCGTGCCTGGCTCCAACCGGAATTACAAGAACGCTGCCTCTTCACAGTAGGCGGCGGTAGATTCGTCAATCAGGTCCATGACCAGAAGGGATACTCCTTCGTCAGCCTGCACTAGAAGGCATGACGAGATCAGCGCGGACGGAAACTCCTCGAAAAGTTGGCCGGAACAAATTCCGGCGAGAGGGGCGGCGAAGCGGCGGCGCTAGGTGGTGGTGGCGGCGGCTGTATTAGAGAGGAGGGGGCGACGGCTTTTAGGAGCTCTAGGGTTAGGGTTGAAGTGTGTTATGCATTAATGATTAAAGCCCCTAAGTCTACATTAAGTAGACTAGTGATAAACTTGGACCGGCCCAACGGGCCCGGGTCCAACGTATGAACATTCGGTTCATCCCTATCACTGTGACTTCATCATAACTCCGATCGCCGATCAGATCCGACCGATCGACTCAGTTTCCAAAACTGAATACTATGATCCGAAAAACCATTTTTCAGAACCCCAATGAAAAATGACCGTTTTTTCCCTCAACAGCGGGAAATAACGATTTGACCCTTGTTGACTTTTAGAAAGTCGCACTCCCCAAAATCCTCCTCAAGTGTTCAACACATTGAGCTTAGTTTCCATGCGGAAATCTCAAATCCAGTACTTGTATGACCCTCAATGGTTCAGGGATACAGCTAGCCGTGGGCCCACAACCACTGTGGCTCCGAAATCACAATTCCGGACTTGCCCAACGGATCATGGTAAGAGCGTCTAGAAACATCGCCCCATGATCCCCTAGGTATCACTGATAGTGCCTGCAAGAACCAGTTGGTCGTGGTTAGCGTACAGTACGGTCCTTTCAATCCATATATCCCGATCAGATCAACGACCATTGGTAAATCGAGAGTCGCTATAGATCCGATAGCTATACATACATCTTGGAGATCGAATAATGACATCGCGAGTGTAACTAGGTAAACTCATTTACATAAAACACTTCTAGTACTCTGGCCAGAGATTTATACACTATTATCCCCTCAGATAGCATAGGATATCCACGCATGTCTGCGAGCGGTGAATCCTCGACAACGATGCATCGACTCCTACATGCATTGGGATCTCACGCAATCCCGCCGCCTAATGACCCCAAGTGAGTCGGAAAACGAGTCAAAGTGAGACGCCTTTCATGTAGAGTCTCAATGACGTTTTGAGTCGTGAGGACTAATCAGTACAACCCTGACCTTGGACTTATCCACTCGACAAATGGTAACCACTTGGAATGTCCGAACGAGGGTAGTTCGATAGATCACCAGGTCACTATCTATCTGCATGCTCAGAACATCACAATGTTCCCTACCAATGAAACATGGTACTTCGCATCGCAGATACTAGTCTCGAGCTCGGGCGGACTTATCCTCATTTTGACGGCCCAATCGACTAGGAACTGATTCAAAATACACCGTGACTATTAGATGTGTTTCATGATAGCCGTCATACCCACTATCACATCTAACATACACTATAGTGCATTCTAGGTCTTTACTCAACGCAATTGTTAATCATCATACAACACAATGAAAGTAAAGAATACCATAAATAAATGCGAATATCATATATATAAATATTGTCATAAACAAGAGTCTATAAACCCACACGCCACAAGTTGGCTAGTTGGGCATCTACTCTAACACATCTGTCTGGGGATGGTATGCTATGCTCATAGCCAATGTTGTGCCCAAAGTTGTTTGCAAACTCTTCCAAAACCTGGAAGTAAACCTCGGATCACGTTTCCTGAAACGATAGAAATAGGCACACCATGCAATACCACGAAATCTATGTACAGATTCGCCATCTTCTTCAAAGAATAATTCATACTGTAGGGAATGAAGTGAGCACACTTCGACAATCTATCGATAACAACCCACAAAGCATCACAACCTCGACTGAAACGAGGCAAAAATGTGACAAAATCCATAGATATGTGCTCCCAATTCCATTGGAGAATCTCTAGACTCTGCAATAAACCACCAGGTCTCATCCTCTCGGCCTTAACTTGTTGACAATTCAGGCAACGGGCTACAAAATCAGCAACATCACCCTTCATCTATGTACAGATTCGCCATCTTCTTCAAAGAATAATTCATACTGTAGGGAATGAAGTGAGCACACTTCGACAATCTATCGATAACAACCCACAAAGCATCACAACCTCGACTGAAACGAGGCAAAAATGTGACAAAATCCATAGATATGTGCTCCCAATTCCATTGGAGAATCTCTAGACTCTGCAATAAACCACCAGGTCTCATCCTCTCGGCCTTAACTTGTTGACAATTCAGGCAACGGGCTACAAAATCAGCAACATCACCCTTCAAACCTGCCCACCAGTAATGCTACTTCAAAGCATGGTACATCTTCCTTGTACCAGGATGGACACTTTGTCTACTATAGTGCGCTTCTCTCAAGATCTCGTCCCTCAAATCGATCAGATTTGGCACAACCAAACTGCCATGAATCCTTAAACAACCATCAGATGAAATAGTGTAATCCTCCAACTGTCCAGCTCTAACCTTCAGCTTTAACTCATTGATAGATGGATCTGTTCTCTGAGCTGCTCTAATGCTCGCAACAATCTGTGGCTCAACTTGAAAAGAAGACACCACAACATAATCCTCGCCTGGGTAAAATCGCCAACCAGTAGTGCTTAGATGCTCATGGACCTTCAAAATCTGCAACGGAGCAAGCATCGCCACTTGAGCCTTTTTGCTCAATGCATCAGCAACTACATTTACCGACCCAGGTTAATATTGGATCTCACAATCAAAATCCTTAAGCAGCTCCCTCCATCTACGTTGTTTCATGTTCAAATCTGACTGAGAAAACAGACACTGAAGGCTCTTGTGGTCTGAATACACCACAAACTGCTCGCCATACAGATAGTGGTGCCAAATCTTCAAGGAAAAAACCACTGCTGCCAACTCCAAATAATGAACTAGGTAGCGAGTCTCATGAAGTTTCAACTGACGAGATGCATACACAATGACTCGACCATGCTGCATCAATACACAACCCAATCCATTCAAGGAAGCATCCGAACAAACAACAAAACCACCTGAACCAGATGGCAAATCTAACACAGGCGCAGAAGTTAGCTTCTCTTTGAGCAACAGAAAACTGTTCTCACACTGCTCAGTCCAAACAAACCTCTTGTCTTTTTGAGTCAACTGCGTCATAGGCTTAGCTATACTAGAGAATACCTCTATAAAACGCCTATAATAGCTAGCCAACCCAAGAACCTACGAATCTCTGCAACATTATTGGGACGCTCCCAGTTTATAACAGCCTCTAACTTACTGGGATCCACAGAATACCTGCAGCTGAAACAACATGACCCAGAAATAAAACTCTGTCCAACCAAAACTCGCACTTGAAAAACTTAGCATACAGCTGCGAGTCTCGAAGCGTCTGAAGAACCAACATCAAATGCTCCTTGTGCTGCATTGGAGTCTTAGAGTACACCAAGATGTCGTCGATAAACACAATCACAAACTGATCGATGAATTCTATAAAGACTCGATTCATCAGGTCCACGAAAACTGCGGGGGAATTCGTCAAACCAAAAGGCATAACTAGAAACTCATAATGCCCGTACCTTGTACGAAAAGCAGTTTTCGCAACATCTTGTTCTCTAATGCGCAACTAATGGTACCCCGAACGCAGATCGATCTTAGAAAACACAGCCGAACCCTGAAGCGTCTGAAGAACCAACATCAAATGCTCCTTGTGCTGCATTGGAGTCTTAGAGTACACCAAGATGTCGTCGATAAACACAATCACAAACTGATCGATGAATTCTATAAAGACTCGATTCATCAGGTCCACGAAAACTGCGGGGGAATTCGTCAAACCAAAAGGCATAACTAGAAACTCATAATGCCCGTACCTTGTACGAAAAGCAGTTTTCGCAACATCTTGTTCTCTAATGCGCAACTAATGGTACCCCGAACGCAGATCGATCTTAGAAAACACAGCCGAACCCTGAAGCTGATCAAACAAGTCATCGTTCCTTGGCAAAGGGTACTTATTCTTCACTTTCGCTTTATTCAATTGCCTAAAGTCGATGCACATCCTCATCGACCCATCCTTCTTCTTCACAAACAATATAGGCGCTCCCCACGGAGACATGCTCGGCCTAATGAATCCCTTGTCCAGCAATTCTGTAAATTGTACCTTAAGCTCCTTCAACTCAGCAGGCACTAAACGATACGGGACTATCGAGATTGGAGCAGTACCAGGTACCAACTCAATGCTGAAGTCTATAGACTTCCTATTTTGAGGAAAGCCAGGAATATCCTCCGGAAACACATCCGAGAAATTGCGAACAACGGGAACATCACTAATCTTCACACGGAGACGTAGAAGACGCATCCAAAGAGTAGATCATAATCCAGTGTTTTCCTATGACAACAAGCTAAACATCTCCATCGCAGAGACTAAAGGAATCTTCGATCGGGAATCTAGGCCATAGAAGTCCCACTTCTCGCCAGACTGAGGCCTAAAGCGCACAACTCCATGGAAACAATCCACGGTGGCCCTATAACCACATCCATTCCCACTATGCAATCGAAATCCTGCATCACAATCCTAGTCAGATTCGCTAACAACACATTCTCACCAAACCTAAAAATGCCATTCAACAAAATCTCTTGGGAGTACAGGCTCGCACCGACAGGAGTTGCAACAGACACAACTCACTCAAAGAAGTGGTATGCAAACCATGCTCAACCACAAATGCATCAACAGTAAACGAAATGCAATGCTCCTGTATCAAACAACACATGAGCAGGAAAATAAAAACAAAGCAAGTATCAGCGATTACTCCTGTTGGCGTGCCCTTCGCTTGCTCCCTCGTCATGGCATTCACTTGGACAAACTGAGGTCCTGAAAACTGGGGCTGGGAAGACTGTCCCAACCGCGAAGGACCAAGCTGCTGGAACGGTCTATACTAGGGCTCTCCCAACCTCTACTGTGGACTAGGAAAAGAACGACCTCTAGACGATCCACCTCGACTCTGCGATGGGCGGCTGTGTGCTGTGATCCAGCCAAAGGACACACTCTAGCAAAGTGCCCATACTGTCCGTAGACATTACACGAACCTTGCACACCTACACACTGCGTCGTAGAATGTCTTCCTTCATATAGGCCACAAAACTCAACCTTGGAACTACTGCCGCTACTAGAACTGCCCGAGCCAGAAGAACTAGAACCAGACTTCTTCTTAAACTGACGACCACGAGGTCTAAACCTATGGTGTCCAGACTGTTGGGCTATCTGCTGCTGGGGTGGCTGGGATGACTGCTCAGACTGGGAAGGTTGCACACCAGAAACCACGGGACGATTACCTTGCACCACTTGCGGCCTAACACGAGACCTACGATTCTGCAGTCCCTCCTCAATATCCATAGCTTGTCCATCGCATCAGCATAACTCGTCGGTGAACCCGCCAACACCAAAGAATACAACTCCTCATTCAGTACTTCCAAGAACTTATTCCTCTTTGCCCTCTCACGGCCAGAAACATGCGGAAAATACGCAAGAAGAGAAGAAAACCTCCGGGCACACTCTCCAACTGACATAGATCCCTGCACTAGGTTGTCAAACTCACGCTCCCTTGCGTTAACATAGGACTCAGGGACATACTCCTATCGAAAGGCAGTGCAGAATCTGTTCCACGAAATCCCTACACCAGTCTCCTCTAGCGCACGAGAAGCACCTCTCCACCAATGCTCGGCACCTCTCCTCAACTGAAATGTAGCCAAACTCACCCTACGCTCGTCTTCATACCTGACACGGTCGAACAACCCGGTAATGTGCTGCAACTAGGACTCCGCATCGGAACTAGGCTCATCACCGTTAAACGTCTGAGGTTCATCCACTGAAACCTCGCCATCACAAGTTCCATGTCGTCCACATGGGCTGTCAGCTCATCTACCTCAATCTCAACCTGTCTATAACGACCACGACGAGGAACACTATGCTGCACTTCCTCGTTCTGACCCTCGAACTCTTCCTAAAACTGCCCTCTACCTCTACCCGTATGTCTAGGCGGCATCTACAAAGGCACTAAGAGGGTAAGATCACACAACAACAAATATATCACATAGAAAATAAGCCACATAGTCAAGCACATGCAACAAGCATGTAAGGCCCGGGATTATTTGATTTAATAATCCGAGGTTATTTAATTTTAATCTGAGAATATAAAATTTAAGAATATTTAGAGTTTGGAATTAAATTCTAATGTTCTTGAATTATTTTGGATTGAAATCGAATTAAACTGAGGGCCGAGGACTATTTTGCAATTTTGAAAGTTCAGGGACTAAATTACAAATAGACAATACATATCTTATTTTTGGTATGTAAATACTTAGCATGGCACGTGGGATTCACATCTATTTCATTGAGAATTCTTCAAAAATTTTAGAGCAAACCCGAGACCTTATCCTTTAAATTATATTTGATTTTCAAATCCTTGTAACTTTTGATCCGGGTATCCGATTTCGATTCGTAAAGTGTTCTGGAATCCTTACGACAAGGCCTTAGATTTGATTTAAGTGTTCATGTATTTCATCATGTTTTGAGAATCTAGAATTGGCAGAGATCAGATTATGGGTTTGTATTTATGTTCTTGAACTTCTATATGTTTCGATATAGAATTGGATTGGATATAGTTTGGGCTTTACGAATCGGTATTGTTACGCCGTTGAATCCTGAATGGTTAAAATTATGTTGTTTTGCAAATGAGAACTGAAGTTGGTGGCATATGTTGCTGATGTATGTGATATACGATCACTTCATTTTAGCTTGATTAATAAGGGACGAACTCGAGAAATCCATATTCGAATCGGTGAAGAAGCGAAT
This sequence comes from Dorcoceras hygrometricum, assembly GCA_001598015.1. Taxonomy (NCBI): domain Eukaryota; kingdom Viridiplantae; phylum Streptophyta; class Magnoliopsida; order Lamiales; family Gesneriaceae; genus Dorcoceras; species Dorcoceras hygrometricum. Next base: position 53,476 of record KV010713.1, on the reverse strand, counting down.
GAGGTTTGAAGTTGATTGAACTAGTGATTTCGACATGAATTTGAATGATGATTGATATCGAATGATTGGATCGAGACTGATATAATTTCTTGCTATTACATTTCAGAATGAAGTTTGATATGAATGTTTTGGTGTTATGTTTCAGATTTGAAACATTCCAAAACCGAGCTAAACGAAGGTATAGTATGACATTGAGAGTCAGGGATATGAATACTGGAGAATGATACTTCTTGAGTTATCCCGACAAATCACATACTTGATGATTACTGTTCTTGATTTAGAATTTGAAGTTATATTTGTTGATCCATCACAGGTAGTGGATCTTTGATTTCGATATGAGATTGATATTAAAAAAAACTGAATTGATTCTAATGTCAAGGTCTGATATGACCTTATTTTCGAAAGTCTGAGTCGACTTTGTTAGATGGATATCCATGTCAAGATCGGATACGAATCTTGATGGCATCGATTCGAGATGAATCATTTCTTATTTCGAGATATGCGATATATTCACTCCATTTCGATTTGATGTTAGTTTTGATATAAACTGATTTACGTTATCCCATGTAGATGTTGATTATACTGAGATTGTTTTCTCACCGGAGTTTTCCGGCTGTTGCTTTGTTTTGTATGTGTTCATGGCAATAGGTGGGGCAGGAGCTGGTCGGAGTCAACAAGGATAGCTCGAGGATTGAGCCATAGAAGTGGGATTTTGCTTAAGAAGTAGAACAGTCAAACCTTGAACTTAAAAATTTTATAGTTGCTACACTAATGTCCTATGTATATTGAAATCGAGCTGTATTGTAGTAACTTTTGAGTTTGACATCGACATAACATGCGTTAGACCTCATGTTTCATTTATGCTCGAGTTCCCTTAATTTAATGTGAGTGTGTTCAGATTACAGCAAGAAAAACTGAAGAAATAGATTTTAAAAAAAAAAATCCATTGGTTAACTCGTCTGGCGCATGTGCTAGTATTAATCGCCCCATAAGATTAGATGAGTAATCGAGGTCCCCACAACAGGTGGTATCAGAGCCCAAGTTCTCGGACTGAGTTAGATGAGCGGGTAGATCGAGTCTTTCTGATTGATTTATTTATGGTTGATTACATGCTCGCATGGTATATGTCTTACTGTTTTTGAATTTTATATCGCATGATTGATGTTATTGAATGGTAAGAGTATGCCGTACAGTCTTCAGAATTACATGATATCTGAATATCTGAACTGAATAGTAGCATGTATTGAATGAGTATGAATCAGAACTCGATCTTTTGAGAAGCAGCACATTCATGTATGCTAATCAGAGGAGGGACTGAGACTGAATTGTTATTGATACAATGATGAATTATGAACTAATCTGTTTTATTATCAGATATGCCTCCTCGACGAATGACTACCCGACAGACAGTGGCAGTTGATCAGCCAGAACAGACGGATGCAGCAAAAATAGTACCGTAGGTACCAGTGGCAGTTCCACGGACAGAGCAGGGTAGTACTTAGACTGATGCATTGAATGCAACTGCAACTCCGATGGAAACAATTCTGAAATGATTACAGTCCTTCAAACCTCCAACACTGACGGGAACAGAAAATGCAGTGTACTGTGAGAACTGGTTAGAAGATATAGAACAGTTATTTGAAGCTCTGGATTATACAGATGATCGTCGGGTGAGACTGGTAATTCATCAGCTGCATGGCCTTGGTAAGATTTGGTGGATAGCGACGAAGAAAGCGTTTGAAAACCAAGGTACTGTTATTACTTGGTCTGTATTCAAAACTGCTTTTTATCAACGATTCTATCCAGTTTCTTATCGGAAGGAAAAAGGAGCGGAGTTTGCAAATTTGCGACAAGGGCAGCTGAACATCGAAGAATATGTTGCCAAGTTCACAAGTTTTCTCAAATTCTCTCCGCATGTTGCTGTTAGCGATGAAGCTCAAGCCGATCATTTCATTAATGGCTTGAATCCCGATGTGTTCACCTTGGTGAATATAGGGTGACCGAATACCTTTGCTGATGCATTGAATCGTGCAAAAGGAGCTGAAGCGGGATTAGTGAGGCAACGAGGAGCACAGTTTGTGCCACCATCAGCGAGATCATCGCAAGAGAAACCACAGATTCCATCACCACCTTGATTTGATGCTGGAGGTAGCAGTAGTGGAAAGAAGAATTTCGTTAAAGGGAAAGGGAAACAATTCAAGCGTTCAGGTACTGGTAGCTCTTCTAGTTCGAGTGAATCCAAATAACTGCGAGCTGGATAGTAATCGGATGTTTATTGAACCAAATGTGGAGGTCGTCACATCACCGAACAGTGTAGAGGAGTGTTTGGCCTTTGTCGTATCTGCAATCAACCCGTACACTTTGTGAGAATATGCCCCCAACGTGGTTCTGGAAGTTCACAGAATACTGGAGCATCGAGATCAATGCCACCGCCAAAAAGGAAAGCATCTTATGTGAATTCATTCCAACCACAGATTCAGCATCAGGGTAGACAAGGAAGGAGCCAGATAGTGAGCCAACCTCTTAGGCAACAAGCACGAGTATTTGCGTTGACTGAGGAGCAAGCACAAGCAGCCCCTGATGATGTTATTGCAGGTAATTTCTATCTTTATAATTATCCTTCTTATGTCTTAGTTGATACCAGTGCTTCACACACATTTATATCTGAGCACTTTGTTGTATCATATGCGTTGTCTCTTGAACCCTTATCTGAGGTAGTATCTATTTCTTCAACTCTTGGGAGGGGTATCTTATCGATAAAATCTGTTAGAAATTGTATACTACAGTTTGAGGGTCATGAGATTGAGATTGATTGTATTGTGCTTGGTCTGTCTGATTTTGATTGTATTATCGGCATAGACATGTTAACCAAGTACAGGGCAACATTGGATTGTTTTTAGAAAGTGGTACGATTCAGACCTAAGAGGACTGATGAGTGGAAATTCTATGGTAAGGGATCACGAGCCAGAATTCCTTTAGTCTATGACTAATCTATTGCAGAAGGGAGCAGAGGGCTTTCTTATTTATGCAGTAGATATGATGAAGACTAGCCCGAATTTGGCTAATATACCAGTAGTCTGTGAATTTGCTGATGTCTTTCCTGACGAGATTTTAGGATTGCCTCCATTTCGAGAGGTAGACTTCAGTATTGAATTGATGTCAGGTACACAACCGATATCGAAAGCACCTTATCGTATGGCACCAATTGAATTGAAAGAGTTGAAAGAACAGCTTGAGGATCTTCTTGCCAAAGGGTACATTAGACCGAGCGTTTCTCCTTGTGGCGCTCCGGTACTATTTGTATGAAATAAGGATGGATCGATGAGGCTATGTATTGACTACCGGCAACTAAACAAAGCAACGGTAAAGAATCGATATCCTTTACCTCAGATAGATTATTTGTTTGATCAGTTGCAGGGTTCGTCAGTATACTCGAAGATTGATTTGGGATCCGACTATCATCAATTGAGGGTACAGATGAGGATGTATTGAAGACTGCATTTCGAACGAGGTATGGTCATTATGAGTTCATTGTTATGCCTTTTGGGTTGACCAATGCCCCGGCAGTGTTTATGGGTCTGATGAATAGAGTATTTCAGAAATATCTTGATGATTTCGTGATTATATTTATCGATGATATTCTGATCAGTTCCCGCGGAAATTCTCCAACTCTGCAGATCTGTTTCAAGGACTTAAACGGACCCGATAACTAAGCCATGCATACCAGCTCAAAGCTGACTCATCCCAGATCTGTTCAAGCCAAAGCTGGTCTATGATAAACCCAATTAATTAACTCAATTAATCTGATTATCTTTCGGGTCTCACAATATGTTTAGATCTACACTTCATGATTTGATTTCACGCATGTGCTACACGATTTTTAACATGTCTTGCTTCCTTCTCTTGAGGCTTCGGTCGGGGTGATTTCCAGGGGTAGTGGCTCAGTTCTAGAGGTTTCTAGGGGGCTCATGGTGGTCCAAGCCGAGTTATGAGGGTGGTTAAGTGATCGAGTGAACCAGGATTTTTCGTGGAGGTCGAGGGTGGCGCATCGCGCGGCTTGGCTGGTGCGTCCACTTCCCTCGATCCGTTCTCCCTTGTGCACGGTTTGAGCCAAGGTCGGTCAGGTTAGGACCGGCTGGACCTAGGGGTGGTCCAGCCGATGGGGCTCCGGCCAGTGGTGGCCGGAGCAGGGAGAACGGATGTGAAGAATAGCCGTTGTTCGCGTGCGCCGAGTGGGTGGGTGTGTGTGTTTCCGGTTTAGGGTTACTTTTTGGTTTTTCAATTGAACCGGTTGGTTCGGTTGGACCGGATCAGTTTTCGGGTCTCGAGACAAATGTTTTAAAGTCGGTCCAAATTATCTTAATTATGGACCTGTTATTTTTAATTTTTAGTCAAAGGTCCAAATTTAAAGAAAATATGCAGATGTTTTAAAATTGATTCAAACTTTTAAAATAATTAAAGTTATGTTTATTTTTAAGTTCTTAGTCAAAATTTTGGCCTTTGGAATTTTATTGGACTCAAACTTGATTTTTTTTATTTTAATTTGGTCAAAATCGGTTTTTTGGTCAAAATCGGCTATTGGGGTCAAAGTCTATTTAAATTGATTTTAAAGTCAAAATTGGTTTTAAATAAGTCAAAAATAGATTTTAAATTAGTCAAAATCGATTTGGAATTAGTCAAAATTAGCCTTAATTTCTAAAGTCAAAATTTAATTAAAATAGTCAAGATTTTAGCAAGGGTGAACATTCGTTTCATCGACTGAGTTAAGGGTTATGTTTAGTCTAGAAGTAGTAGGCCAGGCTCCTGAACCAATCCTTGACCGAAGTAGAAAATTGTAGAAGCCCGTAAATGTATATTTAATTATATATGTAGTATGTTATGTACGTAAATGTTTTAAAGGAATGGATTAAATATATATTAATGGGCTAAGCTTTTAAACTTGCATAATTTTACGAAATGCATGCATCATGAATGTTTTATGAATGTTAAAGGCATGTTCTTTTAAAAGAAAAAACCCGAGGGATTGAATGATTTGTGACAACTTATGATGAGGGGATGCGGGATAGCGGGCCCGTTGAACTTCTATTAATGTATGATGAGCTTACGGATCCATGTGTTGATATCATGGTGAAGTGGCACCTTATGGATCCATGTGTTGATATCATGGTGAAGTGGCAACATAGAGGTGTGACATATAGGGATCCCGACTCGAGGTCGGGTGAACCACACCGCCGCGTATGTTGGTTTATAGATTGATCATCGACTATGGTCACACTTCAGGATACGACTCATATGTTTTTCATGTTATGCTAGGTCATGCCTTATATATGTTATATGTTATGTTATGATATTAAATATATGAAGAAATGATTTAAGATCATGAACGCATTAATGTTTTAACGTTACTTTATTACAATATGTTCATGCGATTTTATTAGTATGTACCTTGTTATGATATACGATAGAGCATGCTGAGCCTCTAGGCTCACTAGGTTTAAATGGTGCAGGTGATGATCATGCTGAGTTTACACCGACTGGCTGTGAGGACATCTGAGCGCCTGTTGCAGCAGTACCCCTTGACCGCAACGATGTTATTTTTATAGATGATACAGTTTTAGATGTTGGTTTTAAACATGTTTACTTTCAGTATTTTTACTCATTTGATTTTTATACCGTATGGATGTTTCAACGATTTTAAATATTCCTTTATTTATGTTCGAAGTATGGGTGAGAAAATGATTTATAAATGTTTTAAAAAGCGAACGAGTCATTCTTTTAGTTTATGTTTTCCGCACATGTTTTAAAAAAAATTAATAATTTCTGGAGCCTGGTTCGTTTCATGGGCTGCTAAGTGAGCTTGCATCATGATCTTGTAAAAATTGTACTCCTCCTTGGAAAGCATCGGAATTTTGTTGTGAGAGATAGACATATTTAATGAATGCAAATAATACAACAGTTCAAACATGAGATGCCCACTCTGATACCACTTGTTGGGATCGAAAAGAAAAGAAATATCAGCCTAGGAGTTGAAGGGGTGGGATGGTGAATGAAATCCTCTCAATTTTGTGAAAACGTTTCTTAAAAATTTTTTCCAAGTTTTCGGCTTGTCTCTGAGCTGAGTTACCAGCTCGGTAATCTATTGTCTCGAGTAACAAAAAATAATTGTGCAGAATTAACCCCATTCAACAGTGAACCGATTAGAAACTTAAATCTGTAAAAGACTAGGGACAAGATTTGTTTCTGAAAGTTCGGAGCTGAAACTCCTACGTCTTTCTTTATTCCATTTCAGGAACGATTTCCACTAGAAGACATTGTTTAGTATACAAGGTATCTAAACCACTTAGCTGGCCGCACCACACTGAACTCCTAGTGTCATAATACACCAGCACGCAGGATGTGTTTTACAGTTTGTTTCAGGCTTTATCTAAAATAAGAATTTAGATGCAAAGCCAAATTAAGTTTCAACAACAAGCTGAACACTTATACAGAATTCAATAGCAAATAGCTTTCTAAGCTTGTTTAGTTTGAGTTGCTGAAGTTCGTAGAGTTTTCTATTTTCGCACTTGTCTCTCATGTATTGTACTTCTGAACTGATTTGCTTCTCCAATTTATACTCTTTGGATCCAACGGTAATAAATGTTACCATTAGACACGTCGTATAAATTCATATGATTTGTCTGTGGAGTTTTTAATGCTTGTACTGTTCACGTACATCTTCATTAAATGTTTTACTCTTTTAGCATACATTCTGTCGTACTCAGTTGAAAATAGATCTTAGGTATATCTGTAATTTGCTAAAAGTGGTCCCAAATTTCAGGCCCGGTGCACAAAAACAGAGATCAAACACGCAAACACTACTGCGGAAGCATTAAAAGTGGCTAAATTTTTTTTTTCGCATTGAAGTAACTTAGAAAACATAATTTCAAAATACACTTATACTCAAAATAATGATTTTACAACAACCAAAAGCTGAACATAACAGCTACGAATACAGCCGGTATCAACATGCAACACCAACAAAATTCAGATCTAGTTACAACAGCAGCACGGGGCATTCCCCAACGATACTCTTATATATATCTGTATATATATTACTGGGACACTCTAGTCAACCTCTGGGGGACATCACCAGCTGACTCACCTCCATGGCCAGCCGAGAAACCTGGAAAACCTGAATGACACCAAACAAACCAAACGAAAGGGACATGGGTCAAACCCCAGTACGGAGAGAAAATTATAACAGCAAATAGACAGCAACAGATATAAATTAATGTGCTATGCATGAGGTCAGTAGAATGCAAGGGCAGTAGGCTACAATCAAAATAGGAAGCCAAAGGAGCTCAAGAACCAGCTCAGCAGCGAGCACAGATCGAAAGGAATGAGGTGGCCACGAGATATGTGAGAGCGTGGTAGCTATCCACTTGTCTCAACTGTTAGAGTAGGTTCCCAACTAGCCAACTTGTGGCGTATGGGCTTTTGATGACTCTTTGTATAAAACAATCTTTGTTTATGAAATTCACATTTTATATATGGCATTATTTATCATCATTATTTTATAATGTTAACAATCGTGTTGAATAAAGACCTAGAATGCACCATAGTGTATGTTAGATGTGATAGTGGATATGATGGCTATCATGAAACACATCTAATAGTCACTGTGTATTCTGAACTTGTTCCTAGTCGATTGGGCCGTCAAAATGAGGATAAGGCCACATGAGTTTGAGACTAGCATCTGCGATGTGAAGTACCACGTTTCATTGGTAGGGAACAATGTGATGTTTTGAGCATGCAGATGGATGGTTTGCCTGGCGAACTATTGAGCTACCCTCGTTCGGATTCCAAGTGGTTATCATTTGTCGAGTGGAGAGTCCGAGGTCTTGGTTGTATGGATTAGCCACATGAGTTTGAGACTAGCATCTGCGATGTGAAGTACCACGTTTCATTGGTAGGGAACAATGTGATGTTTTGAGCATGCAGATGGATGGTTTGCCTGGCGAACTATTGAGCTACCCTCGTTCGGATTCCAAGTGGTTATCATTTGTCGAGTGGAGAGTCCGAGGTCTTGGTTGTATGGATTAGTCCTTACTACTCGAAACATCATTGAGACTCTACATTATTAGTCACCTCACTTTGACTTGTTTACCGACTTCGTGAGGGTCATCAGGTGTCGAGATTGGGTGAGGTCATGAAGCATGTGGGAGTCGATGCCTTGTTGTCGAGGATTCACCGCTCGCCGTAGTGCGTAGATATCCTATGCTATCTGAGGAGATAATAGTGTGACAAATATCTGACCATAGTACTCTTGTGCTTCATTTTAAATGAGTTTACCTGGTAGCACTCGCGATGTCTCTATTCTGATCTCCAAGATGTATGCATGGCTATCGAATCTCTAACGACTCTTGATTTACCAATGTTCGTTGATTCGATCGAGATATATGAGTTGAAAGGACCGTGCTATACGCTAACCATGACCGACTGATTCTTGCAGGCACTATCAGTGATACCTAGGGGATCATGGGGCGATGTTGCTAGGCGCTTTACCATGGTCCGATGGGTAGATCAGAAAAATGTGTTTTCTGATTCACAATGAGTTGTGAGCCCACGGCTAGCTGTATCCCTGAACCATTTAGGGTCACACAGTGTACTTGTTTACCAATTCCCGTGCAGACAAGGATATGGTACTCAAAGTGTTGAGTATAGTAGGAGGAAGGTTGGGAGTATGATTCCCAAAAGTAGCTAAGGGAGTAGGACTTCCATATTTAGCTAATGAGAGTAAAATCTGTCATACATAGATTTAGTGGTCCGAAAATTTTATTTGCATCATAATGATCAATTTTGTAAACTGAGTCACATCGGTGATATCTGATCATCGATCGGGATTCTGATGAGATCACAATCGAAGGAGTTGAACCGAATGTTCACAGTTCTACTTGAAACGAATGTTCACAGTTTTGTTTACATCAAACTCTTTGCCTCTATCTATAAATATGGCATGAAGGGAGAAAGAAAAACACACAACAAAAGCTATTCAGCAAATTCTCCCCTTCTCCTCCTCTCCCTCCTCCCGCCGCCGCCGCCGCCGTCGTACTTCGCTGCGATCGTCCTGGCAAGGAGGTTCTGCTCGTGAAATATTCGTTGGGATTCTAGTGCATTCCAGCGAAGGAATTGGAAACTGGTCGTGGACCTGATTAGGAGCAACCAAAGAAGTGCTATTTCCATTTGAGAAGTAGTCGGAGCAAGGCGCCTAGTCGCCAGACAGGTATATTCTAAACATCCTATAAATTTTTGAATTATTATATAGGTGTATTGACCGTTCCCGGGCTTCTAAATTTTTAATTTTTTTGCTGTGCGCCGAGAGCGGGATCCGGATCTGCCGCTGCACCAACAGTGGTATCAGAGATTTGTCTCAGAACTGTCAATACACCTTATTCTGCCAGAATTGCATCTAATCTCGTTTTCAAAAAAAAAATTAAATTTCCGGGCGCAAGCCGCCGTGCGCCCAGGCGCGCGACCTTTGCGCACGTCGCGCGCAAATCGTCGTCGGGATCGCGGGATACGCTCGCATCCCGCGCGCACAGTGTGGTGAGCGTTGCGCACCTGTCGCGCACAACCCGAGGGAAGGTAACCGTGCCCGCACGCCGCGCAAGGCTGTGCGCACACCACTTCCCCACCTGCGTGAACTGGTCGCGTAGGTGGATGCCCTCCCGTGCGCACACGTTGTGCACAGGTGCACGCACAGCGTGCAGCACTCGTGCGGGCGACGGTGCACCGCCCGTGCGACGGTTCCGGGGCGGAGATGCTGCGTCGGTTTTTGAATTCTAGGGTTTTTTCCGGGCCTTTCCGGGCGGCCCGACTTGTTTTTGGGCCAATACTTGCTATTGGGCCTTTTTGGTTGGAACAAAGTTAATTTTTGAAAATTTTGAGATATTCACCTAAAATTGTTTTAAGCCCAAAATAGATGCAATTAAAATAACAAAATAAAATTTTATTTATAAAATATGATTTTATATTTAAAATATTTGTTGGATAAATAAAATTTGATTATTTTATTTATGTCAATTAATTGAGTTAATTGTATAGATAATGTTTGGGAGATTGAGAGCCTGCCCAATGTGTTAGGTGTATGATAGGTTTTACAATTTTGGTTTTAATATTGTTGAAATCAATTCATAGTGGGCCTGGTTTATGGCCTGTTCCCACCCCTTTAAAATGTATCCCTATTTGTCATGGTTATTTAAATGTTAATATTAGACTTAGTGGGAGGATAATTTGAAGATGGTGGAGATTATGATCAAAGATATTGAAGACCAAAGACTTGTAAAACGGGAAGCTTATGTAATAGGATTGCAGTTGCATACTGCATATCACCTAGGATTGGACCTAGATCCGTGCTGGGCAACCATGGATCGCTTAGCTCTCACACATCGATCATCCTAATTATATATGTGATATATATCTATTGAATCCACATGTTTTAAATTTGATTTAAAATTAATGAGACCAAATTTGAAAATTAGAATCCCTCATTTTAAATTTGATTTAAAATTTATATCAAGATTAAAAATTTATTCGATAAGCTAAGGGAATTTAAATATTGTTTAAAATTTCCTACCTTCCATCAACAATGGGTGTACGTCGATGCTACCCGTATACCTGGCCCGGCTCACATTATTGAGGGGGTTATGTATGCCGGAAGGCTGTACACATCATTGACACTTACTGTGAGTTAGTTGGAACTCCCTTTAACGTTGGCTCATATTATTGGGGACATCTTGACACGTGATAGTAATCGGCGTCATATTATTGGGCCCTTACTGGACGTGAGGTAAATAAATGGAGGTTGCACTTGTTTCAATTGGGCTCTACCTTTTGAGGGTCATGGTTGGATGATATTATTGGGGACCATGATTTCTTGATTGGACTCCGTGTACCCACTAAGGAAACTTGCTTTCTCGATTTCATTAGAGGGTGGTGAAATCGTTAAAATAGTGGGAGGGTAATTCATAAAACTAAATGACCATGTTTTATGTCTAAGCATTTTTCATGAATAGTCAGTAATGCATGTATGTTTTTCATCTCAGTATAAACTGCTTTCATTATGTCTTCGATCAAAAATCCACTTGCTGCTATACTGAATAGCAACAAGTTCACTGGCTTAAACTACCAAGATTGGCTTCGAACCTCAATATTGTCTTGGCTTCGGAGAAACTTCTCTACACGCTAGAGAAGAACCCTCCGAAGGAAGCCCCTGCCAATGCCAGTCCTGAGGAGCTGGAAAAGATGGACAAATGGTGGGATGACGAGCATAAGGCACGGTGATATATGATAGCATCTATGTCCAACGAAATGCAGCGGCTGTTTGAGAAGATGAAGTATGCTGCTGGCATACACTTCATCTCAAAGAGCTGTATGGGGAGAGATCTCGGACTGAGAGGTTCACTAGTGTCAAGGAGCTCATGACGAGCCGCATGCGCGAGGGGACTTCGGTCCGCGAGAATGGGGTCAGTATGATTGGGCTCATTGAGAAGCTAGTGGGCCTTGATATCTCGCTTCGACATGAGCTGTATGTGGATCTGCTTCTCCTCTCCCTGCCTGCTGCGTTCGACCCCTTTGTGGTCGACTTTAACATGAACAAGCTGGAGGCTACCCTTGAACAGGTGATAAACATGCTTGTCGTGTTCGATGGGACCATAAAGAAGGACAAGCCCGTCCTCCTTTTGGGCTCTTCTTCCTCTGCGAAGAAGGCACCCAAACGCAAGGGTAAGAAGAGTTCTGCCCCTGCGAAGGAGGGTAAGCCCGCCAAGAAGCCCAGGCAAGGACTTCAAAGCCGAACAAATCTTAGGATGTTTGTAACCACTGCCACAAGCTTGGGCATTGGAGGAGGAACTGTAGGGATTACCTCGAGCAGTTGCGAACTACGAAAGATATGTTCTACATTGAAATAAATATGCCTCTTAAATCAACTTCTTGGGTACTTGATACCTGATGTGGATCTTATATCTGCAATGACTTGCAGATAATGATAAGAAGCCGACGTCTTAGATAGGGTGAGACCCACTTGAGGCTTGGCAACGGAGCAATGGTTGCGGCCGAAGCTATAGGAGATGTTTATTTATTTCTTTCTTCAAATTTTAAGTTGTTGTTGAGTAACGTTTTATTTGTTCCTGAATTAATAAAGAACATCATTTCCATTTCTATGCTTGATAGTGATGGATATTTTTGTCATTTTGCCAATTCTATTTGCAGTATTTACAAGAATGAATGTTTAATTGGAATTTGGGAACGCGAAAACGATCTATACGCCTTAAAATTGAGAGAAGTTCCAACTCGCGATGTGGAAACACACACAACAACGATAAAAAGGAACACGATAGTTTGAACATGGCACAAATTTGGCACACTAGGATAGGTCATGTTTCCTTAAATAGGATGAACAAGTTGATTAGGAGTGACATGTTTGATATGTCTGATATTAACTTCATACCAACTTGTGAATCTTGTCTCAATGGAAAATGATAAAATTGCCATTCACGGGCAAGCCTGAACGTGCTCAAGGCCTATTGGATTTGATCCACACTGATGTGTGTGGCCAACTTAGCATTGGTACTAAGTCCGATCACACCTACTTCATCATCTTTACCGATGATCACTCTAGGTATGGGTACTTGTACTTAATGAAGCACAAGTCTGAATCCTTTGAAAGTTTTAAAGAATTCAAAGCTGAAGTAGAAAATCAATTGGGAAAAAGTATTAAAACACTTCGATCCGATCGTGGTGGAGAATACTTGAGTGCCGAATTTCAAGACTATCTTAAAGAGAATGGGATTCTCTCACAGTGGACCCCTCCAGCCACACCACAGCTCAACGGTGTAGCGGATCGTCGTAATCGAACCTTGATGGACATGGTTCGATATATGATGAGTTTCACTGAACTTCCTGCTTCATTTTGGGGCTATGCGATCGAAACGGTCGAAATGTTGTTGAACAATGTCCACACCAAGCAGTAGATAAAACTCCATATGAGATATGGATACTCATACTTGAGGATTTGGGGATGTCCTGGTTACGTGAAGCAGACAGTGGGAGATAAGCTGGATAATAGATCCATCTTTTGCTACTTCATTGGGTATCCAAAGAATTCTATTGGATACTGCTTCTACTATCCCAGTGAAACAAAAGTGTTTGTTTCTAGAAATGCCACCTTTCTGGAAAAGGAATTTATACTAGATAGAAAAGGCAAGATAGTAGAACTTGAAGAGGTTCGAGAACCAATTGAAGTACCAAGTGATTCTCCCGCACCTCAAGAGCCAATCCTTGATACGGACACACCTAGGAGATCTGAAAGGGTTCCTAGGGCTCCTGTTAGATATGGTTTCTTCCTTGAAGATGATCAAAGTGATCAAACTGTTGGATGTGATCCAAGAACCTTCAAGGAGGCAACTTCCGATGCTGATTCTAATTTGTGGCTTGAAGCAATGCAATCTGAGATTGACTCAATGCATTCAAACCAAGTTTGGACTCTTGTGAATCCTCCCGAAGGAATAGTTCCTATTGGGTGTAAATGGTGTTAGAGTAGATGCCCAACTAGCCAACTTGTGGCGTGTGGGTTTTATTGACTCTTGTGTATAACGATCTTTATTTATGAAATACGCATTTCTTTTCTGGCATTATTTATTTTCATTATGTTATAATGTTAACAATTGTGTTGGATAAAGATCTAGAATGCACCATAGTGTATGTTATATGTGATAGTGGATATGATGGCTATCATGAAACACATCTAATAGTCACTGTGTATTCTGAACTCATTCCTAGTCTATTGGGCCGTCAAAATGAGGATAAGGCCGCCCGAGCTTGAGACTAGCATCTGCGATGTGAAGTACCATGTTTCATTGGTAGGGAACATTGTGATGTTCTGAGAATACAGATGGATAGTGACCTGGTGATCTATCGAACTACCCTCGTTCGGACTTTCCAAGCGGTTACCATTTGTCGAGTGGATAAGTCCGAGGTCTTGGTTGTGCTGATTAGTCCTCACTACTCGAAACGTCATTGAGACTCTACATGATATGCGCCTCACTTTGACCCGTTTACCGACTCACTTGGGGTCATTAGATGGCAGGATTGGGTGAGGTCCCGATGCATGTAGGATTCGATGCTTCGTTGTCGAGAATTCACCACTCGCTTTTATGCGTGGATATCCTATGCTATCTGAGGAGATAATAGTGTGATAAATCTCTGGCCAGAGTACTGGATGTGTTTTAGGTAAATGGGTTTACCTAGTAACACTCGCGATGTCACTATTTGATCTCCAAGATGTATGCATAGTTATTGGATCTCTAGCGACTCTCGATTTACCAATGGTCGTTGATCTGATCGGGATATATGTGTTGAAAGGACCGTACTGTACGCTAACCACGACCAACTGGTTCTTGCAGGCACTATCAGTGATACCTAGGGGATCATGGGGCGATGTTGCTATGCTCTTTACCATGATCCGATGGGTCAGTCCGAAATTGTGATTTCGGAGTCACAATGGTTGTGGGGCCCACGGCTAGCTGTATCCCTGAACCATTGAAGGTCACACAAGTACTGGATTCACGATTCCTGCATGGAAACTGAGCTCAATGTGTTGAGCATAGGAGGAGGAATTTAGGGAGTGCGACTTCCTAAAAGTCAACAGGGGTCAAATTACGATTTCCCAAAGTTGAGGGGCTAAACTGCAATTTTGGACTAGGTGGTCTGAAAAATTGTTTTCACATCATAATAATCAGTTTTGGAAACTGTGTTGATCGGTCCAATCTGATCGTCGATCGGAGTTGTGATGGAGCCACGGTGATGGAAACGAACCGAATGTTCATATGGACCTGGGCTTGACCCAGGCCCATTGGATTGGTTCAAGCCCATCATTGGTCTACTTGTGCTAGATCTAGGGCTACATGACATAAGACTTGAACACCAACCCTAGCTCCCAAAAGGCGCCTCCCCCTTCTCCCTCACAACCTCACGGCCGCCGCACCTCCGCCGCCGCGCCGCCGCCGTTGATCGCGTGATCGGACTTGTTCCGATCACCCTTTTGAGGAGATTCCGTTCGTGCCAAATTTGTCAGGACTTCTAGTGCAGGCTGACGAAGGAATCGCGTTACCGGTCGTGGACCTGATTAGGAGATCTACCGCCGCCAACCTTTGAAGTGCCAGATTCCCTGTGAATCTGGTCGGAGCCAGGCGCCTAGACGCCAGCAAGGTAACATTCGTTAAACATCCCACGTATGTTTATTGAATAGATTTTATGTATTGAACAATTCCCGGTGCAAAAATATTAAACTTCTGCTGCGCCCCGGGAAACGGGATCCGGATCCAACACTGCGCCAGCAGTGGTATCAGAGCCAAGGATCGGATCCTTCAATACATTTTTGTGCCTGAATTGCATAGATTTCAAAGATTTCAGAAACGAAACAAAAAAAAATATAAAAGTTGCAGGCTGCCGGCGCCGCCGCGCTAGTGTAGCGCACGGTGGCGAGCGGTGTGCGCCATGCATCACGCGGCGATGCACGCTGTCGGGCGACAACATCGTTCGGCCATGCGCCGCACGTTGCATAGGTGGCGGCCGCCGCCGTTCGGCCTCCTGCCAGCAATTTTCGACGCGGCGCTGCGACGGCTATTTTGTCTTCTAGGTTTTGTTCGGGCGTGTTCCGGGAAGCCAATGAAGTTTTCGGGCCAATATTTGATATTGGGCCGATTTTGGTCGGACCAAAATTGATTTGGGAATTTTTGAGATTTTGGGACTAAAATTGTTTTAAGCCCAATTTGATGCAATTAAAATTAACGAAATGCGATTTTATTTATAAAATATGATTTTATAATTAAAATATGATTTTGTTGGAAATTATCAAATTTGAATTGATTATTTAATTTATGTCAATTAACTGGATTGATTGCATGTTTGGGATGATCGAGAGCCGTGCCCAATATGTTAGGTGTATGCTAGATTTTGTGATTTTTGTTGTAAATATTGTTGAAATCATTTATAAAGTGGGCCTGGGCCCGTTCCCACCCCTTTAAATTGTATCCCAATGTGTCATGGACATTTAAATGTAAATATTAGATTTAGTGGGAGGCCATTTTGAAGATGGTGGACATGATGATCAAAGATATTGAAGACCGAAGATCTGTAAAACCGGAAACAATTGTAATAGGATTGCATTGCATACTGCATTTCACCTAGGACTGGACCCAGGTCCGTGATTGGCAACCACGGACCGCATAGCTCTCGCGATCGATCATCCCAAAGCTTTTTATATATGCGATATATGTTAAGTTGAATCCGCATGTTAAATTGTAATTTAATATTTTCAAGACCGAATTTTCAAAATTAATATCCCTCGTTTTAAATATGATTTAAAACTGATATCAAGATTAAAAGTTTATTCGATAAACTAAGGAATTTAAATTTGTTTAAATTTTCCCTACCTTCCATCAACAATGAGTGTACATCGATGCTACCCGTATACATGGGCCGGCTCATATTATTGAGGGGGTCATGTATGCCGGCAAGCTGTACACGTCATTGACACTCGCTGTGAGTTGGTTGGAACTCCCTTTAACGTTGGCTCATATTATTGGGGACGTTAAGGGGACCGTCCTTCACAACTCGACATTGATGGGTCATCTTGACACGTGATAGTAATCGGCGTCATATTATTGGGCCCTTACTGGACGTGAGGTAAATACATGGAGGTTGCACCGGTTGCAATTGGGCTCTACCTTTTGAGGGTCATGGTTGGCTGATTTTATTCGGGACCATGATCGCTTGATTGGACTCTGTGTACCCACTAAGGAAACTTGCTTTCTCGATTTCATTAGAGGGTGGTGAAATCGTTAAAATAGTGGGAGGGTAATTCATAAAACTAAACGACCTTGTTTTATGTATTAGCGTTTTTCATATATAGTTAGTAATGCATGTCTGTTTTTCTTTTCAGTATAAACTGCTTATAAAATGTCTTCAATCAAAAATCAACTTGCTGCTATACTGGATAGCAACAAGTTCACTGGTCTGAACTACCAAGACTGGCTTCGAAACCTCAATATTGTATTGGCTTCGGAGAAACTTCTCTACACATTAGAGAAGAGCCCTCTGAAGGAAGCCCCTGCCGACTTCAGCCCTGAGGAGCTGACTACGCTTAACAAATGGTGGGATGACGATCTTAAGACTCGATGTTATATGATGGCATCGATATCCAATGAAATGCAACGGCGTTTCGAGAAGACGGTGTATGCTGCTGACATACATCTTCATCTCAAAGAGCTGTATGGGGAGAACTCTCGACATGAGAGGTTCACCACTGTCAAGGAGCTTATGACGAGCCGCATGCGCGATGGGACTTCGGTCCGCGAGCATGGGGTTCGTATGATTGGGCTCATTGAAAAGTTGGTGGGCCTTGATATCACACTTCCACATGAGCTGTCCGTGGATTTGCTTCTCCTCTCACTCCCCGCTGCATTCGACCCCTTTGTGGTCAACTTTAACATGAACAAGCTGGAAGCCACACTTGAAGAGGTGGTGTAATGCCCAGAATCATTAAGAAGTGGATTAGTGGAGTAATTTCGACATTTAAGAATTTGATGAAGTTTGATTATGAGCTCGGATTTCTTCTGGAAGTGTTGGGGGATTAAATAACTGTGTATCGTTAAAACATGCTAAGTGTGAGAACCGGACGAAGTAACCAGGCGAAGCGATTTGATAAAATCAGTAGCAGGTTACTGTAGCTCGCGACTAGTAGAATTTTGAAATTCAGTTGAGGCGTGAAGCGTTATTTGTTTGGCTCAGCTGGAAACAAACGCGCGAATATAAGAGTTAATAAGAAAGCTCCACGTGGTAGTTACTGTTACGCACGAGAAATCAGCAGCAAGAATTTCTTACGCATCTGCTGGTTTATATACCAGCTGATTTTGATGTATACCTGCTGGTTGATAGTGTATCGACTGGTTGATGATGACGTAGGTGCAACGTCGTTGTTTTAATAGTTAACGCAAACCAGTCGAGAGGAAAATAGTTCCAACTGAGAGAATAATACGACAGCGTTTTGACTTATGACTATGAGGAAATTATTGATTACGATGCCGTTTTTTGACTAATGTTTGTGAAATCAGCCGTTTGGAATAAAAGTGCGACCAGCTGCTTGGTTTCTTTTTAATTGAAGTAGTACCAGCTGATGACATGTAACGACGTCGTTGAGATTAGTATAACGACATCGTTTTGAGTTTTGAAATGTTGCGACTGGATGTATGTTGAGACTGGAGTCCTGTTGTTGCGACTGGTTACTACTACAGCTGATTATTGCGTCTGCTGAAGAACAACGATATTCGAACAGCAGCTGAAGACGATCAACAGTAGTTGAGGAATCTGTTTATCGTTATCCACCTTCGAAACGGTGGGAGTATATCTTGTTTGAATACTCAGCATGACACGTGGAACTCGAATTGAATACGTTGGAAATGCTGCAGAAATACAGCGATCGATTGTCTATAAATAGGAATGAATTTGAAATGCTATGAACATCTGGATTTCAGTTATCGACCTTTGATCTTGCAAGAATCTTCGGAAGTGAAGAAAAGAGTGTAAGAACGTTAACTGAAGCATTTTGAGAACAGAGAAAAAAAGGTATAATCTGACAGAAAAGTCAGGAACTAGATTACTCGAGAATGATATTTCTTGAGTATTCCGCTGAAATCACATACATATATGATTACTGTTCTTGATTTAGAACTTGAGTTATGTGTGTGTCGATCCATCACAGGTAGTGGATCTTTTCTATTTGCATGAGTTTGCATATTGAAGATAATTGAATTGATTCTAATGCCCAGGACTGAGTTGGCCTGATTTTCGAAGTCGGAGATGGTTTCGATAGATGAATATTCATGTCAAGATCGGATACGAATCTTGATAGCGTCGAACTGATATGGAATCAATTCTGAGATTGAAGAGGAGAACTAGAATCATTTCATGTCATTGCATTTAATTACAGTTGATACACTGTTATGCATTTTATTGTTATTATGCGTACCTGCTGATTATATTGAGATGATTCTCACCGGAATTTATCCGGCTGTTGTTTTGTTTTGTATGTGTGCATGACAACAGGAAGAAAGAACTAGTGGGGAGCAACTACGTGTAGCGAGAGATACTACCTAGACGCTAGATCAGCAGCAAGAAGATGGAACATCAGCTGATAGTCTAGATGTTTGGACGACTGGTCTTAAGTTGCTTACGTCTGGTTTTGTATATAAGACATAAGAGTGTACTAGTGAACTTAGCTTGTAACCATTGTAAACTTTGAAGTATTTGTGTAAATGAATCATGTTTACGCCACCAGCTGAACTTATTATGCTTCTGCTGATTTACGCTTCTGCTGGTTAAATTATTTTTTTTTTACGTTATGTATAAACCAGATTAGATTGTTAAACTTGTTTAGTTTAAATTCATAACCCACTGATTAAGATTAGAAGATTAATTGTGAGCAGAGAGCCTCACAACAGGTGGTATCAGAGCCTTACTACATTAGTGAGATCATTGAACGAGATGAGTGGGGTAGATCGAGTTCTTCTTATGATGAATTGCATGCTTGTGTGGTGTATGTCTTACTGCTTTTGAACTTATATCACATAATTTTGTGTATAAATGGTAAGAATATACCGAAGAACTATGAGAAATACATGCGTTGGAAGTGATTAACAGCATGTAATGCGTGAAGTATGAATCAGCACTCGATCTCTTGAGCAGCAGTACATTGATGTATGCTAATTAGAGGAGGGACTGAGATTGATTTGTTATTGTTTGATGAGAAATGATAAACCCATCTGTTTGATTCTTAGATATGCCTCCTCGAAGAACTACGAATCGGCAGACAGAACAGGGCAGTACATCTACTGAGGTTTTGAATGCAGCTGCTACTCCAATGGAAACTTTATTGAAAAGATTTCAGTCGTTTAAACCACCGACGTTGACAGGAACAGAAAGTGCTATTGAATGTGAAAACTGGTTAGAAGATATTGAACAGTTGTTTGAAGCACTTGAGTACACTGATGAGCGTCGGGTGAAATTGATTATACATCAGCTGCATGGTATTGGGAAAAACTGGTGGATAGCAACCAAGAAAGCGCTTGAAAATCATAATACTGTGATTTCGTGGGCAGTATTCCGAACGGCTTTCTATCAAAGGTTCTTCCCAGTTTCTTATAGGAAGGATAAAGGAGCGGAATTTGCGAACTTACGACAAGGGCAGTTGAATATAGAGGATTACGTTGCCAAGTTCACGAGTTTACTGAAGTTTGCGCCACATGTTTCTATGAATGATGAAGCACAAGCGGATCAATTCATTAATGGATTGAATCCAGATGTATTTACCTTGGTAAATACGGGGAGACCAAATACTTTTGCTGATGCGTTGAACCGGGCAAAAGGAGCTGAAGCTGGATTACTGAGGCAGCGAAGAGCACAATTTGTGCCAGCAGCAGCCAAAGCAGCAGAGAATCCACAGATTCCACCACCCCCTCTCTTTGATGCTGGAAGCAGCAGCAGCGGGAAAAAGAAAAATTTCTTTAAAGGGAAAGGAAAACAATTCAAACGATCTGGAACCAGCAGTTCTTCCAGCTCGAGCGATTTTAAACAAATGCAAGCTGGACCACGAGCTGGCGAGTATTGTAACAAATGTGGAGGGAGACATGCCACAGAACAATGTAGAGGAGTGTCTGGCCTCTGCCGTATTTGTAATCAGCCGGGACATTTTGCAAGAATATGTCCTCAACGTAATTCTGGGAATTTCCAGAATTCAGCAGCAGCAAGAACAATGCCAGCACCCGAAAGGTCTTCTGTACAATCTTATCAACCTCAAAAACAGCAACAAAGTAGACAAGGAGGAAGCCAGACAGTGAGTCAACCTCCTAAGCAACAAGCAAAAGTGTTTGCATTGACCGAAGAGCAAGCACAAGCAGCCCCAGACGACGTTATTGCAGGGATCACGAGCCAGAATTCCTTTGATCTCTGCTATTACAATGAATAATCTATTGCAGAAAGGAGCGGAGGGATTTTTTATTTATGCAATCGATACGAAGAAAAGTAGCCCGAATCTGGTTGATAACCAGTGGTCTGCGAGTTTGCTGATGTGTTTCCTGATGAGATACCGGGATTACCTCCATATCGAGAGGTATACTTCAGCATTGAATTGATGCCAGGTACACAACCAATATCCAAAACACCATATCGAATGGCAACAATTGAGCTAAAGGAATTAAAATATCAGCTGGAGGATCTTCTCACCAAGGGATACATTAGACCAAGTGTTTCTCCTTGGGGTGGTCCTGTACTATTTGTGCGAAAGAAAGATGGATCAATGAGGCTATGCATTGATTACCGGCAATTGAACAAAGCAAAGGTAAAGAATAAATATCCTTTGCCACGAATAGATGATTTATTTGATCAGTTGCAAGGTTCGACAGTGTATTCAAAGATTGATTTGAGATCGGGATATCATCAATTGCGAGTAAGAGATGAAGATATATCAAAGACTGCCTTTCGAACTAGATATGGTCATTATGAGTTTGTGGTTATGCCTTTTGGATTGACTAATGCACCAGCAGTGTTCATGAGTTTATGAATCGAGTCTTCCAAAGATATCTTGATGATTTTGTGATTGTATTTATTGATGATATTCTAATCTATTCGAAGAATCTGAATGATCATGCGAGTCATCTTCGAACAGTGTTGCAGACTTTGAGAAATGAAAAGCTGTATGCGAAGTTGTCGAAATGTGAGTTTTGGCTACAAAGAGTTGTATTTCTTGGGCATATTATCTCTGGAGCTGGAATTTCAGTTGATCCCAGTAAGATAGAGGCAGTAATCAATTGGCCTAGACCAAAATCTATGCCTGAAATTCGAAGTTTTATGGGTCTTGCAGGGTATTACCGAAGATTTATTCAGGATTTCTCGAGTATTGCAAAGCCTATAACTCAGTTGACACAGAAAAATGCGCCATTTATTTGGTCAGAAGCATGTGAGAGCAGTTTTCTTGAGTTGAAGAAGAGATTAACTACCGCACCAGTGTTAACAATTCCTGTAGGTACTGGTGGATTTGTTGTGTATTGTGATGCGTCTCACCAAGGATTAGGATTTGTTTTGATGCAGCAAGGTCATGTGATTGCCTACACCTCAAAACAGTTAAAACCGCATGAAATTCGATATCCAATTCATGATCTTGAATTGGCAGCTATCGTGTTTGCATTGAAGATATGGCGACATTACTTGTATGGTGAGAAATTTGAGATCTTTTCTGATCATAAGAGTCTGAAGTATCTGTTTTCCCAGTCAGAATTGAATATGAGACAAAGAAGATGGCTAGATTTATTGAAAGATTTTGATTGTGAAATCAAGTATTATCCAGGAAAGTCGAATGCAGCAGCTGATGCTCTAAGTAGGAAGATTTGTGCTTTATCTTTAACTACGATTGGAGTGTCGAATTTGGTAGAAACTTGCTGCATTTCTGGATATGTATTTGAAACAGAAAGGAAACCAATGAGAATTTGTGCTATCAGTGCTGAACCTGAACTGCTGATTCAAATTAAAGAAGCACAAAAGAGAGATTTGGATATTCAACGATCTGTTGACATGATAAAATCAGGACATCAATCTGAATATCGCATAAACAACGAAGATGTGTTGCATGTGAA
>KV010713.1:18161-29778 GCA_001598015.1 Dorcoceras hygrometricum | reverse complement strand
GAAGAAGCTGAGTTGGATGAAACTTTGAGCTATTTTGAACAACCAATTCAGATTCTTGATCGGAAAGAAAAAGAACTTCGAATGAAGATGATTCCATTTGTGAAGATTCAATGGAATCGACATGGCGTTGAAGAAGCAACCTGGGAAGTGGAAGATGATATGAAACAACGATTCCCGTATCTCTTCCAATAAGGTTAGCTCTTGTTCAGCATCAATTTTCCCCTTATGTTCATCATATATATAGCGACTGCTGATGAGTTCGAGGACGAACTCGAATCTTAGAGGGGGAGAAATGTAATGCCCAGAATCATTAAGAAGTGGATTAGTGGAGTAATTTCGACAATTAAGAATTTGATGAAGTTTGATTATGAGCTCGGATTTCTTCTAGAAGTGTTGGGGGATTAAAGAACTGTGTATCGTTAAAACATGCTAAGTGTGAGAACCAGACGAAGTAACCAGGCGAAGCGATTTGATAAAATCAGCAGCAGGTTACTGTAGCTCGCGACTGGTAGAATTTTGAAATTCAGTTGAGGCGTGAAGCGTTATTTGTTTGGCTCAACTGGAAACAAACGCGCGAATATAAGAGTTAATAAGAAAGCGCCACGTGGTAGTTACTGTTACGCACGAGAAATCAGCAGCAAGAATTTCTTACGCATCTGCTGGTTTATATACCTGCTGATTTTGATGTATATACCTGCTGGTTTATAGTGAATCGACTGGTTGATAATGACGTAGGTGCGACGTCGTCGTTTTAATAGTTAACGCAAACCAGTCGAGAGGAAAATAGTTCCAGCTGAGAGAATAATACGACAGCGTTTTGACTTATGACTATGAGCCTCGATACGATGTCGTTTAGCAACCAGACGAGGAGTTGGAAATCAGTCGAGATATTGTGGTATCTGCTGATTATCCAGTCGAGGGAAAGATGCAACATCGTTTTGATTATAAACAGGAAATATTGATACGATGTCGTTTTGACTAATGTTGTGAAATCAGCCGTTGGAATAAAAGGGCGACCAGCTGCTGGTTTCTTTTAATTGAAGTAGTACCAGCTGATTACATGTAACGACGTCGTTGAGATTAGTTATAACGACATCGTTTTGAGTTTTGAAATGTTGCGACTGGATGTATGTTGCAACTGGAGTCCTGTTGTTGCGACTGGTTACTACTACAACTGATTATTGCGTCTGCTGAAGAACAACGATATTCGAACAGCAGCTGAAGACGATCAATAGCAGTTGGAATCTGTTTATCGTTATCCACCTTCGAACGGTGGGAGTATATCTTGTTTGAATACTCAGCATGACACGTGGAACTCGAATTGAATACGTTGGAAATGCTGCAGAAATACAGCGATCGATTGTATATAAATAGGAATGAATTTGAAATGCTATGAACATCTGGATTGCAGTTATCGACCTTTGATCTTGCAAGAATCTTCGGAAGTGAAGAACAGAGTGTAAGAACGTTAACTGAAGCATTTTGAGAACAGAGAAAAAAAGGTATAATCTGACAGAAGAGTCAGGAACTAGATTACTCGAGAATGATATTTCTTGAGTATTCCGCTGAAATCACATACATATATGATTACTGTTCTTGATTTAGAACTTGAGTTATGTGTGTGTCGATCCATCACAGGTAGTGGATCTTTTCTATTTGCATGAGTTTTCATATTGAAGACAACTGAATTGATTCTAATGCCCACGACTGAGTTGGCCTGATTTTCGAAGCCGAAGATGGTTTCGATAGATGAATATTCATGTCAAGATCGGATACGAATCTTGATAGCGTCGAACTGATATGGAATCAATTCTGAGATTGAAGAGGAGAACTAGAATCATTTCATGTCATTGCATTTAATTACAGTTGATACACTGTTATGCATTTTATTGTTATTATGCGTACCTGCTGATTATATTGAGATGATTCTCACCGGAATTTATCCGGCTGTTGTTTTGTTTTGTATGTGTGCATGACAACAGGAAGAAAGAACTAGTGGGGAGCAACTACGGGTAGCGAGAGATACTACCTAGACGCTAGATCAGCAGCAAGAAGATGGAACACCAGCTGATAGTCTAGATGTTTGGATGACTGGTCTTAAGTTGCTTACGTCTGGTTTTGTATATAAGACATAAGAGTGTACTAGTGAACTTAGCTTGTAACCATTGTAAACTTTGAAGTATTTGTGTAAATGAATCACGTTTACGCCACCAGCTGAACTTATTATGCTTCTGCTGATTTACGCTTCTGCTGGTTAAATTTTTTTTTTTTTACGTTATGTATAAACCAGATTAGAAAGTTAAACTTGTTTAGTTTAAATTCATAACCCACTGATTAAGATTAGAAGATTAATTGTGAGCAGAGAGCCTCACAGCTGCCATGCCAACTCCTGTCCTTCTTTCAAAAGATTTATAAAAACTCCCCACTACTATTTTGATTTGTAAATATGGTGCAACACTTTAAAACAGAGCTCCCTTTTAAAAGATCTCGTTTTTATTTTCGAAAGGAACAAGTCTGGATTCTAACAGATTTGTGCTTGGGCGAAATCCTTCCGAAACCTCCTGCAGTTGCTAAAATCTGAAAAAGAAAAGGAAATCAGATTTATACTGAAATCTGAATGCATAGACACGAAACAGCCCTTGGAAAGAAAGGCTAATCAATTTGTGGTTCTTTGGGATTTTGGGGCGTTACAACTCTACCCTCCTTAATGAAATTTCGTCCCCGAAATTTACTTACCAAATAACTCTGGGTAGAGACTACGCATATCTTCTTCAGTTTCCCAAGTTGCTTCTCGCTCAGACTGGTTAGTCCACTGAATCTTTATCATTGGGATACTGCGATTTCTTAATTTTCTATTCTCTCTCTTAAGAATTTTTTCTAGTCGCTCCTCATAGCTCAAATCTGGTGCTAGTTGGATTGGTTCACAGCTTAATATATGCAACGGGTTGGAAACATATCTCCTCAAAGCTGATATGTGAAAAACATTATGCACTGAGGACAGCTGTGGGGGTAAGGCTAGTCTATAAGCCAGTGTTCCTACTTTGTCCAATATCTCAAATGGACCAATGAACCTTGGGCTTAGCTTACCATTCTTCCCAAATCTCATCACACCTTTCATCGGTGCTACCTTCAAGAAGACATAATCTCCAGCTTTGAAACTCAACTCACGACGTCTGTCGTCAGCATAACTCTTTTGCCTACTTTGAGCAGTCTTCAATCGGTCTCTCACTTTCCGAATCACTTGAGAAGTTTGCTCTACTAAGTCGGGTCCCAAACTAGCTCGTTCTCCTATCTCATCCCAGTGAAGGGGTGTTCTACACTTTCTGCCATATAGAGCTTCGTAGGGGGCCATATGGATGGATGCTT
This sequence comes from Dorcoceras hygrometricum, assembly GCA_001598015.1. Lineage (NCBI taxonomy): Eukaryota > Viridiplantae > Streptophyta > Magnoliopsida > Lamiales > Gesneriaceae > Dorcoceras > Dorcoceras hygrometricum. The sequence goes on along the minus strand of KV010713.1, from coordinate 26,412 downwards.
GGAAACTATTGTTGTACGTGAATTCCACTAAGGGCAGCTTTGAATCCCAGCTCTATGGAAAATCATGGATACAAGCTCTAAGCAAGTCTTCTAAGATCTGAATCACTCTCTCTGATTGACCATCGGTCTGAGGGTGAAAAGCTGTGCTAAAGGTTAACTTGGTACCCAAAGCTCGGTGAAGACTCTTACAGAAAGCTGATGTAAATTTCGAATCTCTGTCAGACACAATAGATATTGGAATCCCATGAAGTCTGAATATCTCCTTCACATACAACCTAGCGTATTTTCTCACATCATAAGTTGTCTTGACTGGTAGGAAGTGAGCAGATTTGGTTAGTCGATCTACTGAAACCAAAATTGAATTGTAACCCTGGACAGATCTGGGTAAACCAACTACAAAATCCATTGCAATACTCTCCCACTTCCATTATGGTATTGGCAGGGGTTTAAGCATTCCAGATGGTTTCTGGTGCTCAGCTTTCACCAGCTGATAGGTCAGGCACTCTGAAACAAATCTAGCAACATCACGTTTCATGCCTGGCCACCAATACAGCTTCTGCAGATCTTTGTACATCTTAGTGCTCCTTGGATGAACTGAATATGGAGCGTTGTGAGCTTCTGTCATCAAATCTGACCTCAAATTGTTCACACTAGGAACCCACAATCTACCATGAAATCTGATAATCCCTTCTGCTGAAGTGTAGAGGTTGCTGCCGCGCTCTAAATCTTGTTTAACCCATCTCTACAACTGTTCATCTAAGAGTTGTCCTTCTCGCATCTGATTCAACAGATTTGATCGAATGGAGAAATCTGCTAGGACTGCGCTTCTATAACTAGGAATCAGCTCTAGTCCAAACCTTTAAATTTCATATCTAAGGGCCTTTGGACAGAAAGCTGGGCTACGCTAATTGATTTTCTGCTAAGAGAATCTGCCACCACGTTGGCTTTTCCAGGGTGGTAGCTGATAGTACAGTCGTAATCTTTAACCAGCTCTAGCCACCTTCTCTGTCTCATATTTATCTCTTTCTGAGTAAAGAAGTACTTCAAACTCTTGTGATCCGTAAAAATCTCAGACTTCTCCCCATACAAATAATGTCTCCAGATCTTAAGGGCAAAAACCACAGCTGCTAATTCTAAATCATGCGTGGGGTAATTACTCTCATGATTCTTCAGTTGTCTGGAGGCATAAGCTATCACCCTTTGATTCTGCATCAAAACAGCTCCTAATCCTAACTTAGAAGCATCGGTGAAGATCACAAAATTCCCTTGTTCAGAAGGCATGGTTAAAAATGGAGCCTCTATCAAGGCTTGCTTCAAATTTTCAAAACTCTGCTGACAGCTGGACTCATGATTCTTCAGTTGTCTGGAGCATAAGCTATCACCCTTTGATTCTGCATCAAAACAGCTCCTAATCCTAACTTAGAAGCATCGGTGAAGATCACAAAATTCCCTTGTTCAGAAGGCATGGTTAAAAATGGAGCCTCTATCAAGGCTTGCTTCAAATTTTCAAAACTCTGCTGACAGCTGGAAGTCCATTCAAATTTAACTTGCTTCCTGGTCAGCGTTGCCAATGGAATTGTTGTCCTTGAAAATCCTTGAATAAACCGTCTGTAATATCCAGCAAGTCCCAAAAATCTCCTTACTTCTGAAACAGATCTTGGCATAGGCCAGTCTCGCACAGCTTCTACCTTCGCTGGATCAACTTCTAAACCATATTTCGAAATGATATGTCCTAGAAATGCAACCTTCTCCAAACAGAACTCACATTTGCTAAACTTAGAAAACAACCTCTTATCCTTCAAAATTTGCAACACTATACGAAGCTGACTAGCATGCTCAGAGCTGGTCTTGGAATATACTAGGATATCGTCTATAAACACTATTACGAATCGATCCAAAAAGGGCTGAAAAACTCTATTCATCAGATCCATAAAAATAGATGGAGCATTTGTTAACCCAAAAGGCATCACCAAAAATTCATAATGACCATATCTGGTCCTAAAAGCCGTCTTATAAACATCGGACTCCTTAATCTTCAATTGGTGGTATCCAGATCTGAAGTCTATCTTAGAGAACATTGCTGCTCCCTTCAACTGATCGAACAATTCTTCAATTCTGGGTAAAGGGTATTTGTTCTTAATGGTAATCTTATTCAATTCTCGGTAATCTATACACAATCGGAAACTCCCATCCTTCTTCTTAACAAACAAAACTGGTGCTCCCCAGGGGGATGTACTTGGTCGAATAAATCCCTTATCCAGCAGGTCTTGAATCTGCTCTTTCAACTCTCTCATTTCTGCAGGAGCGAGCCTATAGGGAGGTTTGTAAATTGGAGCTGCTCCAGGCACTAAGTCAATGGCAAAATCAATCTCCCTGTCTGGTGGTAACCCACTGATATCTTCTGGAAATACTTCTGGAAATTCGCTCACCACCTCCACATCTGAAAGTCGAGGTTTACCAGAAACATCTAGAGAAGATAAACTTACAAAGAATCCTACTCCACCTTTCCTTAACCATCGCTGGGCCTTCAAAGCTGAAATTAAGCGAGGAACTCCCTGATGGTGGTCACATCTGAATGAAATCTGGGACCCTGTGGACAGATTCACAACTACTATCCTAAGCTTAAATACGATTACTACTCCATATCTAGACAACCAATCTATTCCCAAAATCAAATCGAATTCAGGCATGGGTAAAACAATCAAATTGACGGTAACTACATGTCCTTGAAGTTCAAGCTCTAAGTCACGATAGATGTCACGAGATATCAGCTCTTCTCCTGATGGCACAATTACGCAATAGTCTATATGCAATCTCTCTGGCTTACACAATAACTTCTTATCAAAGCCTTCAGCTATAAAGGAATGGGTCGCACCTGAATCTAACAGGACAAAGGAAAACAAACCAGTAACCACAATCTTACCCGTCATCACCGTGGAATCCGGTTTAGCTTGTTCAGATGTCATGACGTAAGCTCTTCTGGGCACCAACTGTTTCGACTGGGGACAGAACTTGGAGATGTGGCCTTGAGCACCACACTTGTAACATCCACTCTGGCCAGCTCTACATTGTCCCGAGTGATTCTTATGGAATTTGGGACAAACTGGATTGCTATTACCAGCTGGTACAACAATGATAGGTTGAGCTGGAATAGGTTTTGGCTCTTGAGGTCGCTGGTGGCCTTTATTCTGCTTCTTAAACGGCCTCGAATCTGCCTGCTGAAAGGATTTCCTCCTCTGCTGTCTCTCCTGCTCCACATCTTTTGAATATTTCTCCACTCGCAAGGCCTTGTGTACTGCTTCCCTATAAGATCTAGGTCCTACTTCTTAAACGGCCTCGAATCTGCCTGCTGAAAGGATTTCCTCCTCTGCTGTCTCTCCTGCTCCACATCTTTTGAATATTTCTCCACTCGCAAGGCCTTGTGTACTGCTTCCCTATAAGATCTAGGTCCTACTAACCTAACATTCAAATTGAATGTAGTTCTCAACCCTTCCACAAAGTGGTTCAGCTTCTCCTCAGGGTCCCTCCCTATAAGAGGTACGAAATAACAGCCTCTCTCAAACTTCTGGAAGTACTCTTGCACAGTTAAACTCCCTTGCTTCAAATTCAAAAACTCTCGTTTCAACTCAGACCTCTTATCCGCAGTAAAGTACTACTCGAAGAATACTCGTTTGAACTCTTCCCACGAGAGATTCGCCAAGTCTACAGACAACTTCACCCCCTCCCACCAGATCATTGCGTCACCTCTTAGCATATAGATGGCGTACCTTGGCCTATCCAAGTCTGGAATCTGAAGGTATTCAAAAATCACTGCCATGGATTTAATCCAGCTCTCAGCAATCAGCGTTTCTATAGTACCACTAAACTCCTGCGGTTTCTGTCTTCGAAACCTCTCTTGGGAATCATCATAATGCGGTCCCCTGTTACTAGAAGATTGGTCGTTGCCTCGGGCGGATTGCTCTACCAACAGCTCTAGGAGTTGGGCAATACGAGCATTACTATCTGAATTGGTTTCATCATCTAGGTTGCTTCTTCTACCTCTCCCTCTTCCTGACATCTTAATCTAAGCCCGCAATCCAGCACAAAACAAAAATCAGAACTCGAAAGAGAAAGGACTCTTATCATAAATAAAACTCACAAACCAGGAGATGCGGACGATGAAAGCTGCTCCAGACTGGGAAGATGTGTTTATCTCATAACCATTGCTCTGATACCAAGTTGTGACGCCCAAACGCAAGGGAGTCATTTCGAAATCATAATAAAAAAAATAAAAGGACCAAATGAGAATATGTAAACTGAAATGAAACTAACTGGCGCCAACGGAATAATAAAAGAAAACAGATGTCAAACAAAACTCTATTCATAATGCAAATTGGCGAAGTTACAACTATCGGACTTTATATAAGTTCACAATTATTGCAGCAGATCTTAATACAGCTGACAAAAGATCCAAAACAACAAAAGCTAAGACTCTGCGGAAGACGCCGGCCTTTGACAAACACATTTCCCCCAATCCAAATCAACTTGCACCACCCGCCTGCTCCTGAGATGCCTCACCTGCATTGAGAAAACTAATGAGTCTAGGGCTCAACAAGTAAAACTGGAAATACAATTTACATAATACTGGCGACTGAAACTGAAACTCGCTAATCAAAGACAATTCGATGCTCGAATCTGAATTGCTTATGCTGGATGATTCATGATCTAGAGGCTCTCTGCTGGTCCTTGTGCATGAAGCATGTTAAATACTGATCAGTAATTCTCTGTGAAGGCATTACAATATTTCCACTTATGCTGGATGATTCATGATCTAGAGGCTCTCTGCTGGTCCTTGTGCATGAAGCATGTTAAATACTGATCAGTAATTCTCTGTGAAGGCATTACAATATTTCCATAATCCTGTCCCTTCCATGAAGGGATTATGGTCCCACTGTAATTATGTCCCTTCACAATGACCGGGTCCTCACTTTTTCCTGGAATAGCTTTATACTAGTTCTTGATCGAAAGTCGATCACTGAAATCTGGTAGATTCAATGCCATGAAACACATTTTATTTTAAAAGCGCTACTGAGTGTACATTTATACTTGGGGGTTAAGTACCAGCTATAAAGAAATGAACTAGGGAGGGGTTGAGTACCAGCTATAAGGAAATGAACTAGGGAGTGCTAAAAATAGACGGCGCTAAAAAGCAGACGTCACTCAGGAAAATAGACGTTGGTACAATCGGTTGAAAGACATAGGAATCAGTCGTTGGTCTAAAATCAGACGCAAGGAAAAACGCTAGCGTAAATGAAACCATACGGGACTCGGGAATGGTTATACTACATAAAACGATGTCGTTTGCACAACAACCAGACGTCAACCAATTTAGGTTGGTCAACGCAAATGCTAACAACCAACTGCTGATCATAGAACAGTGCAACAACTGAACACTACGAATGGAATGCAACTGATGGTGAACAGTGCGACTGCTGGACACTACGAATGGAATGCAACTGCTGGTGAACAGTGCGACTGCTGGACACTACGAATGGAATGCAACTGCTGGTGAACAGTGCGACTGCTGGACACTACGAATGGAATGCAACTTCTGGTGAACAGTGCGACTGCTGGACACTACGAATGGAATGCAACTGCTGGTGAACAATGCGACTGCTGGACACTACGATTGGAATGCAACTGCTGGTGAACAGTGACAATGCTTCGACTCAGACAGAATCTAAACAAAACTAACTCCATTTGTCAAATCAAGACTTGCTCCCGATCGAACCAACGTTGTTTATTCATTCAAATTCAATGTTCAGAGTCTTCATGATGCTTCAGAAAACAAGAACTTCTCTGGAATCTGTAAAACTCAGTATATTTTAAAGTACACCATTTCTGGTTAACTTTCTGGTGAGTTTTCTCAAAACTAAAGTATCAAGGCAGTGAATCCAACTCATACTCAACATTACATGAACTATACTGGAACTTGAACGGGCAAGTGTACAAAGAAAACAACGAAGAAATATATGTTTTCTCAATACAGCAAGAATTAGATTTACTTGCCTGAAACGAAGATCGCAACGCACAAATGATCACGGCTGGAAGTCTCCACAAGCACAAAAAAGAACTGCTTTTCTTTAGAGAACTAAAAGTTTTAAGTGCAACCAAAATGAACCCAGAAACTTACGTAAATCATTTTATACAAGGTAGAATGATTAAGTAGTAGGTAAAAACACTTGAGTAGGCATGGCTGTCGTGCCAACTCCTGTCCTTCTTTCAAAAGATTTATAAAAACTCCCCACTACTATTTTGATTTGTAAATTTGGTGCAACACTTTAAAACAGAGCTCCCTTTTAAAATATCTCATTTTTATTTTCGAAAGGAACAAGTCTGGATTCTAACAGATTTGTGCTTGGGCGAAAACCTTCCGAAACCTCCTACAGTTGCTAAAATCTGAAAAAGAAAAGGAAATCATATTTATACTAAAATCTGAATGCATAGCTCGAAACAGCCCTTGGAAAGAAAGGCTAATCAATTTGTGGTTCTTTGGGATTTTGGGGCGTTACACGCCGTGCCTCCAAAAATTTTCTTAGCAACATCTCCATATACATTGCGATTATGTACATCCGCCTCTGAACAGATGTCTGAAGAGAATCTATTTCTGCCCATGCTAATATATGTTCCTCTGTTAGGATAAAATTTATGGTTTTGGTGATAACAAAATGGAACAAGTTATCTGGTGTTGTCTATAGGAAAGGAAAACCAGTCGACAGGATTTCTATTCAGACGCAAGGAATAGTATATCAAGACGCAAGCTTTTGTACGAGAAACGACGGCGTTTTGAAGTAATCAACCAGTCGAGAGCTTTCAAGCAGTTGCTTACATCCAGTCGCAGTGAACAGTGGCTTACATCCAGTCGCAGTGAACAGTTGCTTACATCCAGTCGCAGTGAACAGTGGTTAGTATCCAGTCGCAGTAAACAGTGAAGTATAACCAGTCGAGAGTTTTACAAACGATGTCGTATGATTAAGTTAAAACGACAGCGTGTTTGGTAACCAGTCGCAGGATTACATTGAATCCAGACGCAAGATCTCAAATGGTAGCATGTGCAAACGACAGCGTTTTATTTAGTTAAAGTCACACCATTTTGCAACCAGACGCAAGCTACAGTGGAGCTTTATCCAGACGAGAGCTGCAGAGTCTTATTCAACCAGTCGTTGGATCTTATGTATAACCAGACGCTGGAAAATCACACGTGGAAAACCATTCGACGCATACAAGTATTTTCCAGTCGCAACATTTGAAACCACGATGAAGGAAATTGGATCTGGTTGTCAAAGTTGTTTCAGGCGCAAGCTAAAATTGATTCAAATACGATCGTTTACTCAATTGGAAAAGATTCGTAGAATCGTACAAATTGCCTGGAATTAAGGGAACAAGATTGGTACTATTTTTGGATGAATAGTACACATTGGCAGAGGTCGTTACAACGGGATTGCTCTCACATGGAAATAATTCTTGTATCCCTGACTTAACGCAATTTACCTCGTAGTGGAGCAGGATTGACGGCGTACTACTGCCAGAAATTCAAAAAGGATTTGTTGCCTTATTTGGATTCATCGACCGTTGGATGAAGGATATAAATAGCAGACGCTTTGAATTGAAGAGGACTTAAATCTCTTGCAATTGCTATTACTGAATTGCTGCCAAATTCAATCCTGAGCCACACTCTGTTGAAATCTCCAAAAATCTCAAAGACTCGAAGAACTCATCTTTTGATCTTCATTGAAATACTTTCGAGTCAATCTTATGGTCATTCATTGTTGAAACCAGAAGATATTTACAGTCTCTAAATACGTGTTTTCATTGATATATCCATTGAGTCTGTAACGAACTGTCTTAGTTAAGAAGTTCGAAAAACGTTCAAAGTCTTGTAAACCAGCAGCGAAGTCTGCGTGAAGTGTTGTAAAGTGCTAGGAGTTCTTGTAGCTGCGGGTTACGGGATCGGGTGATTGTAGAAAGGCTACTCTCATCAAAGTCTTTTAGTGCTACCTTCTGAGGAGGAAGAAGGGGAGACGTAGGATATTGATATCCGAACTTCCAGAAACAAACTCTTGACTCTATCTCTTACTTACGCATTTATTTAGTGTTGCGCATTGTTCACTGTTCACAAACTAATCGGCCTTTTTCTGCACAATATTGTTGGCTGAGAAGTTTGCATTAAACTGAGATCCAAACATTTTAAAAGAGTTTTGAAATAGAAAAA
>KV010712.1:21574-33150 GCA_001598015.1 Dorcoceras hygrometricum | reverse complement strand
TCCCATTTAGTGTTGGTACTAAATACGGTCACACATACTTCATCACCTTTACCGATGATTACTCTAGGTATGGGTACTTGTACTTAATGACGTACAAGTCTGAATCCTTTGAAAGGTTCAAAGAATTCAAGGCTGAAGTAGAAAATCAGTTAGGCAAAAGTATTAAAGCACTTCGATCTGATCGGGGTGGTGAATACTTGAGTACTGAGTTTCAAGACTATCTGAGGGAAAATGGGATTCTCTCACAGTGGACCCCTCCGGCCACACCACAGCTCAATGGTGTAGCGGAGCGTCGTAATCGGACCTTGTTGGACATGGTTCGATCTATGATGAGCTTTACTGAGCTTCCGACCTCGTTTTGGGGCTTGTAGGAGTCGATGCATCGTTGTCGAGGATTCACCGCTCGTAGACATGCGTGGATATCCTATGCTATCTGAGGGGATAATAGTGTGCAAATCTCTGGCCAGAGTACTACAAGTGTTTTAGGTAAATGTGTTTGCCTAGTTACACTCGCGATGTCACTATTTTGATCTCCAAGATGTATGCATAGCTATCGGATCTCTAGCGACTCTCGATTGGTCGTTGATCTGATCGGGATATATGGATTGAAAGGACCGTACTGTACGCTAACCATGACCGACTGGTTCTTGCAGGCACTATCAGTGATACCTAGGGGATCATGGGGCGATGTTGCTAGACGCTTTACCATGATCCATTGGGCAGGTCTGGAATTGTGATTCCGGAGCCGCAATGGTTGTGGGCCCACGGCTAGCTGTATCCCTGAACCATTGAGGGTCACACAAGTACTAGATTCGAGATTCCTGCACGGATACTCAGCTCAATGTTTTGAGCACGAGAAGAGGAATTCGGGAAGTGCGACTTCCTAAAAGTCAACAGGGGTCAAACCGGGGTTTGCCGCTGTTGAGGGGCAAAACGGTCATTTTGCACTGGGGTTCTGAAAAACGGTTTTTCAGATCATATTATTCAGTTTCGGAAACTGATTAGATCGGTCCGATCTGATCGGCGATCGGAGTTACGATGAAGTCTCGGTGGTGGAGATGAACTGAATGTTCATTGTTGGACCCGGGCCCGTTGGGCCGGGCCAAGTCCAACACTTAGTCTACTTAAATATGATTAGTAGACTTAGACTTATTAACACTTGCATTATTACAACTCTAAACCCTAACCTAGCTTTGGCCGCCCCCTTCCTCACTCACAAGCCGCCGCCGCCGCCCGTTGTCGTCGGAAATTCGTTTCCGGCCAACTCGACGAGGAGAATCCGTTCGTGCTGATCTCGTCAGAGCTTCTAGTGCAGCCTGACGAAGGAGTCTCGGTTCTGGTCGTGGACCGGATTGGCGATTATCTATCGCAATCTACCGAGAAGAGCCGGGTTCTTGTAATACCGGTTGGAGCCAGACACAAGTGCCAGCAAGGTATTCAATTTTGAACACCCTATGTATGACGATTATTGAATTGTCTGATTTTTTGTATTGATCGTCTCCCGACCTTTTTCTTGTTCTTCCGCTGCCTCGCCGGGGGGCGGATCCGGATCCCCAACATGTATGCCAATCAATATCAATGCTCAATGCATACAGCTCATAATACATGAAACATGAACATAATTCAATCAATTCAATTAAAGTCAATTTCCAGATTCACGCAAATCACAAGACAGTCATCTCACAAATCCATAGCCTGAAATATACGAACGTTCTTGCGCAAACTGCTAAGGGCTGCTCGATTCGTACCTTTCCTCCTCAATTACCTAACAGATTTCTCAACAGGGCACGGCAACCACACGGCCTGTGGAAGCAGATGTCTCCTGGCTTTGCAATTCACGGCAGAATGCTTTCTGTGAAATCTGTTACAGGTACTCAATATCTTAGCTCAATTCTGCTACACAATCACATTAATCCTACGGCCAGAAGTATACTTCAATCCTACACTTCTACGCAGGCATTAACTACTAAAAACCGAGCTCAAACTACAAGAAATGCTCACCCAAAAGCTCAAAAGAAACGACGGCAGAATCTGCTCAACGAAACCAGCAACTCACAAACGAGCAGGGCCTTCGGGATTTCTCAACTCGTTGCTCTTAGCTTCCAAACTAGTATCAATCGAAAGTGTGAGACCTGGATTTGTATTAAGATTTATCTGATGATTGTATCGGTTTTTGGGAGTTTTCTGCTGGTCGAATCTCTGTTTGAGAGTTTGGTTTACATTTTCGGGTCTGAAATAGAATTTGGAGCAATTCTGGAAGTTTTCGTGTTTTTGAGATTTTTGAGTATCAGCTGGTTTCGTGAGCTAGCAGCTGGTCGGTGATGAATCCAGCAGAAGCGTGTTTCAGCACGAGATTCCTGAAACGCCGTCGTTCGCGTGAAGTCTGGTTGCACGTGTTGTGATCAGCAGATGCTTAAGCGTAGTTGCGTTGAGGACTAAAACGACTGCGTTTAGATTAGTTGGCGCGACGTCGTTTCGATGTTGCGTCTGGTACCAGCTGGTGGAATTGCGTGTGTGTGTCTGCTGGTTGTTCAGCAGAAGCAGATGTCAACGCGGGTCAACTTTCCTGTAGCTCGAAGAGGAAACGTCGTCGTTTGGATGTTGCGACTGATTGTCCAGCTGCAAGAGATTTGTTCGTTACTGTAGCTTACTGCTGGTATTTAGCGAGTGCTGCTATCAGATTTGATGACGTCAGTGGAGCGACGTCGTTTGGGTTAGTTTCAACGCTGCGTTTTGAGGTTGCGACTGGAACCAGCAGAGAGAAGCGTTGCATTGTTTTGTTCTTGCGACTGGATACCCAGCTGCTGGTATAGTATCCTGTGCGACGTCGTTTGAGTAAGTTGGCGCGACGCCGTTTTGAGAGCCAGCCGTTAGTTTTCTTTGCGTTTTGTTGTAGCGTTGTTGGTTCCTTGCGTCTGCTGTTGTAGTGTTCCTGCTGGCTTGTTGGTACCTGCTGATTTTGTCGGTGGATTGTTTTTAAGATTTCAACAGTTGTGGGAATTATTTAAGGAAGACTTGGTCTTCGAATTTGTGATATCAGTTCCCATACTTAGAAATTTCCAGCCTTTCGTTCTTTGTTCTTCGAACCCTAGAGCACTGTTCACCGTGAGCTATTCCGGTGAATTCCCGTTGTTTCCGGTGGTTGTTTTGCTCGTGCGAGGTAGCGTTGGACTCCTCTCGAGAAGCTATTCCATTTCGTACCAGTTTTAGAAGCTGTAATTGGCTAGTTGAGGAACGCGAAGTTGCTGCCGTTCGAGTGTTGCGTCGATCGGGTAGAACTACGTTCTGGTTTTCGGTGAGACCTTGTTCCTAGCCATAGTTTTAAGATTTTTGTGTAATTTTTGAGGTATATTGAGCAGCTGGTTGAGTGTGACTCCCAACCGTGAGCTTGATTAGCAACCCGTTAGAATTATGTTGTGTATGCCGTGTGTTTAACAGGCTTTTACCAGAGTCTTTGGGATTTCTCGCAGGACGAGCGGCAATACCGCACTCTCATCTCCCTGCTGGGATCGTAGCCACCATGCGCCGAGTGGTTAACTACCACAGTTCATGGGCGAGGCAATAGCAGGTTGAGTTGTTTGATGCATCTGGTAAGTGGGTGTAGTGTCATGGCGAGTGGCTCACTACCACACTATGAACACACCCCGTGGCCACTGTATGTTGTTGATGATTCTTAGAGATATGTTTGAGTTCCTTAGCTCCCTCGAGGGTCGAGCTTTCCGTTGTTATTCGGCGTCTCATGCATAGCATCTGCATTTTATTCCTTGCTGTTTATTGCTGTTGTATTGTTGCTCTCCGTACTGGGGTTTGACCCCATGTCCCTCCGGGGCTTGGTTTGTTTCTTTGTTGCGTTGTTTTCAGGAAACCCAGGTTCTATAGCTAGTCGTGGTTTTAACCCAGCTGGTGGTGCCCCAGGAGGTGGCTAGCGTGTCCCAGTTGCATATAGCATACTTATATATATGTATCAGTTAGCCACGGGGATGCCCTGCGCTTTGTTGTTGCACCCATAGGGGAGTCTGATACATGATTTGAATTATGTATGCTTTATTGGTGGTTGTTTTATGAATTGGGAAATTTATTTTAAGTATCGTTGTATTTTAAATTTTATATTTAAAACCGTCGGGCCTAAAAGCGAAAATTTTACCCACTTTTCGATAGCTTCCGCATGTGTTTATCTGTTGTGAGCACGAGGCCTGACATTTTTGGTATCAGAGCTTAAACTGGGATAAGCTCAATTCCTTTGATCACACTTGAGTCTAGGAAGTGTTGTGTGTTGCATGTGCTTGACTTATGTGACTACATGCTGCATATTTTGTGTTATATTCTTTCTATGCTGTATCTGTTCTGTTTTTCCTTATCATGTTGAGTGTTTTAGATGCCGCCTAGACGTCGTGGTAGAGGTAGGGGGCAGTTCCAGGAATCAGGAGGACAGAACGAGGATCATTATAGTGCTCCTAGTCATACTCTTGAGAGTAGTGGAGAAGAGGAGGCTGAGGCTCTGACGCTCTCGTAGAGAGAATGGATGTGGTTATAGCTCGGTTTCAGAGGATGAATCCTCCTGTCTTCAATGGCGATGAGTCGAGTGAGGATGCGGATTCATGGCTCCATAGTGTCATACATCTTTTTGATCGGGCTCAGTATGACGATGATCTCCGGTTGAGGTTGGTGACCTTGTTGTTGAGGAAGTCCGCAGAGCGTTGGTGGCGAGGTACGTCTAGTACCTTACTGGAGACTGGTGTTGGCATCACTTGGGACAGTTTCTGTAACGACCGGACTTTTCTCAAATGAAATTTAGAAATTTGGGGTTCGAATTGAAAGACCCAAAAATTTTCAATCTAAATAAGCATAAAAGTCGTTACTAAAATTCTGGACTGAATTGCGAATAAACACAATTCGTTGCTGCTGAAATGTGGAACAATTGAAACAATGAAGTGAGCGGAAGTAAAATCAGCTGATAAACACTTTTCATAGCAAACGGAAGAAATCAGCAGGAAGGGTATATAAAACATGGAACTAAATCCTCTGCTGATCTTATAACATACGCTGAACAGATATACGAAGGAACTAGCATATCTCTTGACACCACAAGTTCATACAGATTTCTACAAAATGAGAAACTAGAAATCTGCTAACATACATAACTATAACTAAAGTTCTGTACATCAAAACAAAAGCTGAAAAGAACAACTGAAGATGTCCACGATAAACACATCCTCCCTTTATGATAATCTCCCTCCAGCTCCTACTGCTGATTACCTGCACTCAATGAAAACTAGTGAGCCAAAGGCTCAGCAGGTAAATCTGAAATAGCAAAATCATGCAATAGAACTGATACTGAAACTGGAACTGAAAGCTGAATACATAATCTGAAATCTGCGTACGCTTTGAAATGAACAAACGCACTAACATATATCTATAGCTGAGAATTCTGATAGAAACTGAAAGCATAAAATATAATCAAATTCTGAAAACATTTTCTTTAAACATATTCTGGAGCTGTGACTAAAATCAAATTTGCGCTCTTCTGAAATTATGACAACACTTTAAACATTTTGGTCCAATTCGCTTGATCAAACTCCTGATATCAGTTTCTAGCACTATGGCTCATGGTGAAGGGATATACAGATCCGTCGACCTATACACCTGATCCTTCCTCTGTTGAAAGGGCACACGGTTCGTCAGCCGCACACTCACCCTTCTTCTGGGGACCCTCTTAGTTGTCATAACTTAAAACATTTTCTAAAACATCGTTCTGCTCTTTCTTTTCTTTCTAAAAATCTGTTTTCTTTCTTTCTATACGTTTACTAGTTTTTCCTCTTGTCTAATGATGTTCTGGAACTGTAAAGGATTTCTCTGTAAAGCTTGCGAAGATGAAAACTGAATAAAAATGCTACTTGAATCTGTCAATTAAATCGAATACAATCTTTGAAATGATTCGGAATTGAATAAGGAATCAAATTCTGAAATTCCGTTATCTGCTGAAGAAAACGAAGAATGAACAGTAACCAGCTGAAATGAACAGTACCAGTCGCAAGACTAATACCAGCTGAATGAACAGTACTTGGAAACAAGTAAAGCAACTGCTGAAATAATGAAATGAAATACATCTGCTGAAATTTACGAAAGCAATGCATCTGCTGAATACTAATAGCTGATGAACAAACTATCAACTGAAGTACAACTATCAATTGACGAACGAACTATCAGCTGCTGAACAATAAAATATACAACAACTGAACATGCAATAGTGCGACTGTTGATCGCAACTACTGAACTTAAACAATACGATAGCTGAAATCTATACTTAGAATATTTTTGACAAGGCAATATCAGCAGTGGTATAAGAACCAGCTCTCATACTTAACCAGGTGAATGACGATGGTTTTCCTTTGTCTGAAGAATTCTAAATATCTGAAGAGAATTCTGGAAATGATCGAATAAGCTACTTGTAAGCTACTTCGATGGAATTTCTGAAGAAAACTTAAGAATTAACTAAAAGAACATCATCAAACCATTTTCTGTAAACTTTCTGGATTAAAATCACAGTAAAATGCAACCTTCATAAAAACAGAGCATAAACTTTCTGGTTTTTGAAGAACAGCCGAAGCCATATACCTTTCTTTAAAATCTCATATAATCATGCAAACAGAATCGAATATATGCTTCACTGAGTGAGCAAGAAACAGAGTTTACTTGCCTGAATTCTTGAACACAAATCACGGTAGAAATCCAGCAACTCCTAACGCATCGCCTGTTTCCTTTAAAACACTTTGAAAGTATTTTGTTCGGCTTCTTGAGAGAGAGCACCACTTTATATGATTTGATTTTGAAAGTAATGATGCATGAAGCAGCTTAAGATCCTATTTATATGATTTGTAAATGCCTAAGGAAGAAACGCATTCAATTCAATATGCCAAATTCTGAAAGAAGCGTGCTTTGTTTTAAACCAAATAATGCATATGAAAACCGAACAGTTTTAGTTAAAACAAAGGATTCGATTGGCTCGTAGGAATTGTTTAGACATCTACTGTAATTGCATTCCTGTTATCTGGAATTTAGCTCTTAAATGATAAAAATCTAAACAATACATAGATAAAATCTGAAACTCGATTAATCAAGAGTTGAATATAATAGCATTGTAATCCCTCAATCTCATATCTTTCTAGTTTGTGGCTTCTAAAATCTCTGGTCATTACAACCTACCCTTCTTAATAAAATTTCGTCCTCGAAATTTCTTACTTAAAAGATCTGGGTAGCTTTTCTACAAATCATAATCACTTTCCCACATAACTTCTCTTTCAGTGTGATTTACCCACTGCATCTTAATCAAGGGATAGTTCTATTCTTTAACTTACGGTTTTCTTTTAAAAACATTTTTACTAAAACTTCTTCATAATCTAAATCTAACGCTACTAAAATAGGTTCTTATCTGAGCATCTAATTCTACTATAAGAGACGCATCGATGAAATGAAATCAGACGCAACAAAATGGAACAATATTTGGAAACGAAACAAATTTCTACTATTCATGAGTAGTGCTGAAAGAAACCAGCTGGGATAAATAGAAACCAGTTGCAAGGTTCTTTACTAACAAAAAACGTACTAATTGAAACGACGCCGTTGTGAAACAACATGAATACAACTGCTGGATACAACGATATCATGCAACTGCTGGAAATGGACTGTGCAACTGCTGGTCATAGCAATGGAATGCAAGTGCTGAAAAATGAACTTTGGTGCTGCAACATCAAACGACAGCTACTCTATCAGCTGTTGTCTATCAAACTAGACACTGATTCGACTAACAACTACCGATTACATAGCGTCAAGTTCCGATGTTACCATTCACCGGAAGATGAACAATTCTAAACATACGGGAATTAAATTCGAACTCAAAAGGATCTAAACACAGTACTTTAATTCTTTTTCTTCTAAGCTAGATATCAATTTCTTAACAAACCTATCTGATACAAAATACAAGTTGACCAGAATCTAACAATGCTAACGTAAACATATTGGCAACAAAATCTTACCCGTCGCCGCTGAGGTATCTGCTAGGGTTTCTGCAGCTGTCATTATGTAAGCTCTACCGGTGATGAGTGGTCGCTTCTGGGAACACTCCCTAGACATATGGCCTGGCTTACCACAAGTATAACACACTTTCTGGCCAAAAAGACACTGGCCTGAATGGTTTTTCTTACAGGTTGGACATGGAGGCCTAGTTCCTGAATTAGGAACAACAGAGATAGGCTGAACAACTAAGGGTTCTTTTTCTTGAGACTCCTGCTGGTTATTATTTAAAATGTTGTAGCTTAATATCTGCTTTTGTCCCAATTAAAGGAACAAAATAACAACCTCTCTCAAACTTACGGATATAATCCCGCATAGACATCTCTCCCTGCTTAAGAGTTAAAAACTCACTCCTCAACTGTTGCCTTACATCTGCCGTAAAGTATTGTTCATAAAACACTCTCTTAAACTCTTCCCACGTAAGAATTTCCAAGTCTACTGTTAACTTGGCTCCTTCCCACCATATCATGGCATCTCCTCTCAGCATGTAAATCGCACACCGAGGCCTTTCTTGTTCAGTCAGTTGCAAATAGTCAAAAATCACCTCTATGGATTTAATCCAACTCTCTGCTATAAGAGGATCAGTAGTACCAGAAAATTCCTGAGGTCTCTGTCTTCTAAACCTCTCATGTGGATCTTCACGACGAACTATTCTTCCTGAGGTTTTACCATTCCCATTATTGTTTTGGTTAACTAAGCGCTCTAACAACTGAGCCATTGTATTGAGGATGGGGTTCGCTCCATCAGACTCACTATCTTCTTCTGTAAAACTTCCTCTTCCTCTACCTCTTCTTGACATATCTGTAAGGGTAACCCAAATCCACCACAATTCTATATGAGAGATTACTCTATGCTAAAACATGAATTAAAACTCACAAATTTTAGAAGCGGCTGGAGAGATCTGCTCAGACTGGAAGTGTGTTTATCTCAAGGACCATGCTTTGATACCAACTGTAACGACCGGACTTTTCTCAAAAGAAATTTAGAAATTCGGGGTTCGAATTGAAAGACCCAAAAATTTTCAATCTAAATAAACATAAAAGTCGTTACTAAATTCTGGACTGAATTGCGAATAAACATAATTCGTTGCTGCTGAAATGCGGAACAATTGAAACAATGAAGTGAGTGGAAGTAAAATCAGCTGATAAACACTTTTCATAGCAAACGGAAGAAATCAGCAGGAAGGGTATATAAACATGGAACTAAATCCTCTGCTGATCTTATAACATACGCTGAACAGATATACCAGCTGATGAAAATACGAAGGAACTAGCATATCTCTTGACACCACAAGTTCATACAGATTTCTACAAAATGAGAAACTAGAAATCTGCTAACATACATAACTATAACTAAAGTTCTGTACATCAAAACAAAAGCTGAAAAGAACAACTGAAGATGTCCATGATAAACACATCCTCCCTTTATGATCATCTCCCTCCAGCTCCTACTGCTGATTACCTGCACTCAATGAAAACTAGTGAGCCAAAGGCTCAGCAGGTAAATCTGGAATAGCAAAATCATGCAATAGAACTGATACTGAAACTGGAACTGAAAGATGAATACATAATCTGAAATCTGCGTACGCTTTGAAATGAACAAACGCACTAACATATATCTATAGCTGAGAATTCTGATAGAAACTGAAAGCATAGAATATAATCAAATTCTGAAAACATTTTCTTTAAACATATTCTGGAGCTGTGACTAAAATCACATTTGCGCTCTTCTGAAATTATGACAACACTTTAAACATTTTGGTCCAATTCGCTTGATCAAACTCCTGATATCAGTTTCTAGCACTATGGCTCATGGTGAAGGGATATACAGATCCGTCGACCTATACACCTGATCCTTCCTCTGTTGAAAGGGCATACGGTTCGTCAGCCGCACACTCACCTTTCCTCTGGGGACCCTCTTAGTTGTCATAGGTAACTCTGGAATATCAAAGTCATGCAATAGAACTGATACTAAAACTGGAAGCTGAAAGCTGAATACATAATCTGAAATCTTTGTACGCTTTGAAATGAACAAGCGCACTAACATATATCTATAGCTGAGAATTCTGATAGAAACTGAAAGACATAAAATATAATCAAATTACTGAAAACATTTTCTTTAAACATATTCTGGAGCTGTGACTAAAATCAAATTTGCGCTCTTCTGAAATTATGACAACACTTTAAACATTTTGGTCCAATTCGCTTGATCAAACTCCTGATATCAGTTTCTAGCACTATGGCTCATGGTGAAGGGATATACAGATCCGTCGACCTATACACCTGATCCTTCCTCTGTTGAAAGGGCATACGGTTCGTCAGCCGCACACTCACCTTTCCTCTGGGGACCCTCTTAGTTGTCATAACTTAAAATATTTTCTAAAACATCGTTCTGCTCTTTCTTTTCTTTCTAAAAATCTGTTTTCTTTCTCTCTTGCACGAATTACTGGTTTTCTCTTGTCTAATGATGTTCTGGAACTATAAAGGATTTCTCTGTAAAGCTTGCGGAAATGAAAACTGAATAAAAAGGCTACTTGAATCTGTCAGTTAAATCGAATACAATCTTGGAAATGATTCTGAATTGAATAAGGAATCAAATTCTGAAATTTCGTTATCTACTGAAGAAAACGAAGAATGAACAGTACCAGTCGCAAGACTAATACCAGCTGAATGAACAGTACCAGTCGCAACGAATAGGAAACCAGTCGCAAGACAAGAATCCAGTCGCAAGGTCTCTTAAATAAATGTAAAGTGAAACGATGTCGTTAGCACTTAAAACAATAAAGCAACTGCTGAAATATCAAAAAGAAATGCATCTGCTGGTGAACAGTGCATCTGCTGAATGTCACGAAGACAACGCAACTGCTGAATTCTAAAAGAATGCAGCTGCTGAATTCTAATAAATGAACGCACCTGCTGGTGTCAACAAAAGAATACACCTGCTGGTTTTAGCAAAAGAAATGCATCTGCTGAATATGCATCTGCTGAATTTACGAAAGCAATGCATCTGCTGAATACTAATAGCTGATGAACAACTATCAATTGACGAACGAACTATCAGCTGCTGAAAAATAAAACATACAACAGCTGAACATGAAACAGTGCGACTGCTGATCGCAACTACTGAACTTAAACAATACGATAGCTGAAATCTATACTTAGAATATTTTTGACAAGGCAATATCAGCAGTGGTATAAGAACCAGCTCTCATACTTAACCAGGTGAATGACGATGGTTTTCCTTTGTCTGAAGAATTCTAAATATCTGAAGAGAATTCTGGAATTGATCGAATAAGCTACTTGTAAGCTACTTCGATGGAATTTCTGAAGAAAACTTAAGAATTAACTAAAAGAACATCATCAAACCATTTTCTGTAAACTTTCTGGATTAAAATCACAGTAAAATGCAACCTTCATAAAAACAGAGCATGAACTTTCTGGTTTTTGAAGAACAGCCGAAGCCATCTATCTTTCTTTAAAATCTCATATAATCATGCAAACAGAATC
>KV010712.1:4122-14875 GCA_001598015.1 Dorcoceras hygrometricum | reverse complement strand
GATGCGCTTGTGAGCAGTGATCAGCAGATGGCTTGTGGAATTAGTTGCAAGAGCTATCGATAGATGTGGTGACGTAAGCGTGACGTATTCCTTGCTGCTGGTAGTATTTGCGTTGCGATGGTTGCTGCTGATCAGCAGGCGTGCTTTTGTGCGAGCGTTGAGAAGCGGCGTCGTTTGATTAAGTGAAAACGCTGCGTTTTGGAACTTTGTGTTTAAAGATCAGCTGTTAGCAGATTTGCTTACGTATGTAAAATGGCGTCGTTTGGTTTAGTAGATGCGTCGTCGTTTTGAGAGTTTTCTCGCGACCAGCAGATAGCTGTTTTGAGGCGAGATCTGTTGGCAGCTGGTGTCTGCTACGGCGTCGTTTTGATAAGTTGGAACGGTGTCGTTTTGAAATGTTTTGTGTGATTGCTTTTGTTGGTTGTTGCTGCTGAATTTTACGAAGGGAAAAGAGAGGATTGCTGCTGATAGACTTCTGCTGATTTCTTCGATAGATCTTGGTGAATCAGCAGGCGAGGTTTGAAGAGGTATTTATAGAAGTGTTGATCGACACTTAGAATTATTTTGAGCCAGATATTTCTTATCTCTTCTTCCCCAAACCCTCGATTTTAGCTACTGTTCACCGTCTCTTTCTATCGCGATTTCCCGTTGATTCCGACCTCCTTTTTTAGAGTTCTTGGTAGCGTTGGAAACCTCTCGAGAAGACCTTTCTTTTCCTACCAATCTTGGAGGCTGTGTTGAGCTGGAGCGAGAACGCATAACGGCTGAGTTGAGCAGTAAGTTGCGCCGTGCGTTTCTATCCTTTGGGTGAGCTTTCTTTCGTTGGTTTGAGCTAAGACATTAGGTATCTTTGGCAGATCTAAGCTTCTAGGAATTTTTAAGGGTAATTGTCGAGGAAACTTCAAAGGCAGTAAGCTTGAGTTGTTGCTGGACGTGTCTTCGTTGAGAATCTGTTAGGTAAATTGAAGAAGAAAGGTACGATTGAGCAGCCCTTAGCAGTTTAGCGTGAACATGGCTAGTTTTCAATGTTGTGAATTGCTGTTATGTGGCTTACGTGAATTTGAATTGTGGAATTGATTGAGTTATACTTTGTTTAGCGTATTATGAATTGTATGCATTATGCATTGATATCGAATGGCATTCATGCATACATATTGAGCCTGAATTGACAGATTGATTTGATTACCTGATTGGGTGCCACGTTGTGACTGGCCGACGGTTGAGTCATGTCCGAAAAGTCCAACGCTATCGTCGGAGAGGTGACTAACGGGTGCGAGTGTCTACCGCCGAGCTGTGATTGGCTGACGGGCCCCGATGATCACGGACCGATGATTTCCACCGGCTGATTGGCTGTGTGTGGTATAGAGGCTTGATTTGAGTTGCCAGTTGATTTACTGGTCTAGCTAACCGATTCCTTGATAGCCCTCATGCATTCATAGCATTGATTTATAGCATGTTGCATGTTTATCTGCTTTGTTAGCTCTTCGTACTGAGGCTTGACCTCGTATTTGTTTCCTGCTTTTGTTTTGTTTGGGTCTGTGTTGCCCATTTGCAGGAGCATTAGGTAATCAAGCTGGACCGAGTGGAAGTTCAGTTGGTCGATCCCCGCGTCCCTGAGTCCCAGTTTATATATATGATATGTATTGAACCGGGGGATGCCCGTGTTATCATGTATTGGGGATTTGTTTTGGTTTATATACTTGTTGTGTTGGAATTGAATCAACTCGTATTTTATTATTGCTATTTTGAATGTATGATTTGAAGTTCAGGACCATTGTATTTAGAAAAATTTTTAAGCCCTGATTTTTAAGCTTCCGTGTTTATGCGCTTATTGTGTGTTAATTGTTGGTAATTAGCACGGGGCCTGACACATCTCATGTGCTTGGAACTGACGAGGTAGAGCTAGATCAGTCATTGAGTTATCAGGAATACCCTTTGCAGATCCTTGGCAGAAAAGAGAAACAGTTGAGGAATAAAACCATTCCGTTGGTGATGGTGCAGTGGAGCAAACATGGTAGGGAAGAAGCTACTTGGGAACTGGAAGAAAAGATGTAGCGCGAGTGGCCGCATCTGTTTGAGTAGCTGTTGAGCTAAATTTCCAGTAGTTTGTAGCTTTTGGTTGTATTTCCTTCCCTAGTTGTTGTTATTTGTTTGCTCAGTTATCTTGAACTCTTGGCCTTGTGTTGGGCGAGTTCTGTTTGTAGCTTGCTGTTGTATTGTTTTCTAGAGTTGTTGTTGTGATTTCGAGGACGAAATCCTTTTTAGTGGGGGAGAAATGTGAGACCTGGATTTGTATTAAGATTTATCTGATGATTGTATCGGTTTTTGGGAGTTTTCTGCTGGTCGAATCTCTGTTTGAGTGTTTGGTTTACATTTTCGGGTCTGAAATAGCATTTGGAGAAATTCTGGAAGTTTTCGTGTTTTTGAGATTTTTGAGTATCAGCTGGTTTCGTGAGCTAGCAGCTGGTCGGTGATGAATCCAGCAGAAGCGTGTTTCAGCGCGAGATTCCTGAAACGCCGTCGTTTGCGTGAAGTCTGGTTGCGCGTGTTGTGATCAGCAGATGCTTTAGCGTAGTTGCGTTGAGGACTAAAACGACTGCGTTTAGATTGTTGGCGCGACGTCGTTTCGATGTTGCGTCTGGTACCAGCTGGTGGAATTGCGTGTGTGTGTCTGCTGGTTGTTCAGCAGAAGCAGATGTCAACGCGGGTCAACTTTCCTGTAGCTCGAAGAGGAAACGTCGTCGTTTGGATGCTGCGACTGATTGTCCAGCTGCAAGAGATTTGTTCGTTACTGTAGCTTACTGTTGGTATTTAGCGAGTGCTGCTATCAGATTTGATGACTTCAGTGGAGCGACGTCGTTTGGGTTAGTTGCAACGCTGCGTTTTGAGGTTGCGACTGGAACCAGCAAAGAGAAGCGTTGTATTGTTTTGTTCTTGCGACTGGATACCCGGCTGCTGGTATAGTATCCTGTGCGACGTCGTTTGAGTAAGTTGTCACGACGCCGTTTTGAGAGCCAGCCGTTAGTTTGCTTTGCGTTTTGTTGTAGCGTTGTTGGTTCCTTGCGTCTGCTGTTGTAGTGTTCCTGCTGGCTTGTTGGTACCTGCTGATTTTGTCGGTGGATTGTTTTTAAGATTTCAGCAGTTGTGGGTTGGCTAGTTGAGGAACACGAAGTTGCTGCCGTTCGAGTGTTGCGTCGATCGGGTAGAACTACGTTCTGGTTTTCGGTGAGACCTTGTTCCTAGCCATAGTTTTAAGCTTTCTGTGTAATTTTTGAGGTATATTGAGCAGCTGGTTGAGTGTGACTCCCAGCCGTGAGCTTGATTAGCAACCCGTTAGAATTATGTTGTGTATGCCGTGTGTTTAACAGGCTTTTACCAGAGTCTTCGGGATTTCTCGCAGTGTTAATTGTTGCTCAGTATAAGGTACGGATTTGAGCTTATATTACAGCGAAGTTATGGCTTGGATTATTGTAGTTGCTGGTATGTGGAATGGCCGTGCCTGCTGGTTGTGTCCTGTTGAGGATTCTGTATGCTATTGTGTTATTGCTGTGTTGCATAGGTATATATGCTTGTATTCCAGCATGTTGCATACACGCATGGTATTCCTTTTTCCAGCTTTGGTAGTCTTTGTATCTTGTTGTATTGTTGTTGTTTCTTACCAGGATGTGAGGGAGAGCGGCAATACCGCACTCTCATCTCCCTGCTGGGATCGTAGCCACCATGCGCCGAGTGGTTAACTACCACAGTTCATGGGCGAGGCAACAGCAGGTTGAGTTGTTTGATGCATCTGGTAAGTGGGTATAGTGTCATGGCGAGTGGCTCACTACCACACTGTGAACACACCCCGTGGCCACTGTATGTTGTTGATGATTCTTGGAGCTATGTTTGAGTTCCTTAGCTCCCTCGAGGGTCGAGCTTTCCGTTGTTATTCGGCGTCTCATGCATAGCGTCTGCATTTTATTCCTTGCTGTTTATTGCTGTTGTATTGTTGCTCTCCGTACTGGGGTTTGACCCCATGTCCCTCCGGGGCTTGGTTTGTTTCTTTGTTGCGTTGTTTTCAGGAAACCCAGGTTCTACAGCTGGTCATGGTTTTAACCCAGCTGGTGGTGCCCCAGGAGGTGGCTAGCGTGTCCCAGTTGCATATAGCATACTTATATATATGTATCAGTTAGCCAGGGGGATGCCCTGCGCTTTGTTGTTGCACCCGTAGGGGAGTCTGATACATGCTTTGAATTATGTATGCTTTATTATTGGTTGTTTTATGAATTGGGAAACTTATTTTAAGTATCATTGTATTTTAAATTTTATGTTTAAAACCGTCGGGCCTAAAAGCGAAAATTTTACCCACTTTTCGATAGCTTCCGTATGTGTTTATCTGTTGTGAGCACGAGGCCTGACAGAAAGAGCAAGTTGCAAGGAGTCCAGCGCCACTAAGAACGTCAGAAACAGAGGCTGGAAACGACGGGAAAATGGCGATAGAAAATATCGGTGAACAGTATCTATTTCGAGGGTTTGGAAATGGAGATAAGGAATGTTTGGTTCTCAAATAATCCTAAGTGTCGAACGACACTTCCATTTATAATCTCCCAAATCAACATCTGCTGATCACCAATATTCAGCCTACAAGACCAGTAGGTATCTACCAGCAGATACCATCTCTTTCTTTCGCTAAAACCAGCAGCAACAATCAAGTGTTGCATTCGTAATTATAACCTCGAAACGACACCGTTCTCACTAACTCAAACGACTCCGTAGCGATACACCAGCAAACAACATGTTTCGCATGAAATGAGACCAAGAGCTGGTAAAAAATCTCTTCAAACAAGCACCAGTCGACTGGTTACGCAAAATACCACAAAACGACGACGCATCAACTAATCTAAACAACGACGTTACACACGCGAGTATCGCTACCAGCAGCTAGTCACCCAGTCGCAACACAATTCCTCCCGCGACTGGTTCCAGCTGCAACATCCAAAACGCAGCGTTTTAACTTAATCAAACGACGTTGCCGCGCCTACACAAACAAATCCAGCCGACGCATACAAACACCAGCAGGTACACAAGGAAAACTCTCGCAGCTGGTTACCTAGTCGCAACACTCTAAACGCATCGTTTCAATCTTAACAAAACGACATCGCTCTATTCCTGCGACTGGTTCGTCAATTCATCGACTGGTCTCTCTCTCAACTCTTGCATCTGCTGATCCAGTAGTCAACACTCAAAAACGTTGACTAACACGTGTCGCTTCCTCAATCATTCTCGCGCCAAAAGCAATATCGGCCAGCAGCAACCCTTCGAAACGAACTAAAACCAGCAGATGCAACGCGTCACGCCTACGTCACCCTACCGATGCCAACACCAGCAGGTAGCTACAGTATTCGTTGACCAGCGTTGACTTCACCAAATTTCGCTATTTCTCGTTTCCTATACTAGCGCTGCGACTGATGAATCAGCAGGAACCCAGATTTCTTTCGCATTTCCTCAAAAATTCACGTGATTAATCCCAAATCAAATCAATTAATCACTAATATAAATTCTCAATCCTCATATTCTCCCCGACCTTAAGAGATTTCGTCCTCGAAATCAAAGGCAAACTCAGGGAAGAAAACAATCAATCATGCAAATCAACACCAGCAGCTACTCAAATTCGAAGCTAAAACCAGAAATTTACCTGGAATGTTGCACGATCAGTGCTCAAACAGATGAGGCCAATCTGTCTCATCTTCTCCTCAACCTCCCAGGTCGCTTCTTCTCGGCCATGCTTGCTCCACTGGACCATCACCAATGAAATTATTTTGTTCCTCAGCTGTTTCTCCTTTCTATCCAAGATCTGCACCGGATATTCTACATAACTCAAGGTAGAATCCAGCTCAACTTCGTCAGTTCTCAAAACATGGGACGGATCCGGCTCATATTTTCTCAACATTGACACATGAAACACGTCATGCATCGCGGCTAACTCCTCGGGCAGCCTCAGTCTATAAGCCAATTGTCCAATCCGCTCAATAATCTCAAAGGGACCAATGAATCTGGGAGCCAATTTGCCTTTAAATCTGAATCTCATCACGCTCTTGAAAGGAGAAATCTTGAGAAACACACGATCGCCAACCTCAAACTCTAACGGTCGACGTCTTCTATTAGCATAGCTAGAGAAACGGTCTTGGGCAGCTTTCATTCTACTCCGGATCAAGTCAATTTGATCCTTCATGTGCTGAACAAACTCCGGTGTAGAAAGCTGTCTCTCGCCAACTTCTTCCCAACAAATTGGGGATCTGCACTTTCGACCATACAATGCCTCAAACGGAGCCATTCCAATAGTGACTTGGTAGCTGTTGTTATACGAAAATTCCACCAAGGAAAGCGAATCCTGCCAGCCACCGCTGAAATCCATCACTACTGCTCGCAGCATATCCTCTAAAGTATGGATAGTCCGCTCAGACTGTCCGTCTGTCTGTGGGTGATAGGCTGTGCTCATCGCCAATCTCGAACTCATTGCTGCTTGCAGACTCTTCCAAAAGTGAGAAGTGAACCTCGGATCTCTGTCAGACACTATCGAAACCGGAACTCCATGCAATCTAACCACATGGTCGATGTACAATTTCGCCATCTTTTTCATCGAACGCCTCACATCATAGGGAATGAAATGGGCTGACTTCGAAAGTCTATCAATCACAACCCAGATCGCATCGCATCCCCTACTCGATCGAGGTAGATTGCTTCATTCATGAGGGTCTCCTTCAGATCAATCAGGTTCGGAACTACTAATCTTCCTCTGAATCTCAAACATCCATCCGAAGCAATAGAGAAATCATCAGACTGACCTGACTGCGCCTTAATCCTCAACTCATGGATATAGGGGTCGGTCCTCTGCGCCTCCTTGATGTTCATCACAATCTGCGGTTCCACCTGAAGGGAAGAAACAAAGAAATACTGATCAGCCGGCTGGAATCGCCAACCAGAAGTACTCAACTTCTCATGAACTTTCGAAATACTCAAGGACGCTAACATATCAGGCTGGGTCTTTCTGCTCAAAGCGTCGGCTACTAAGTTCACACGCCCAGGCTGATATTGAATCTCACAATCGAAGTCCTTAAGCAATTCCATCCAGCGTCGCTGCCTCATGTTCAAATCTGACTGTGTGAAGATATATTTCAGGCTCTTGTGGTCGGTGTACACCAAAAATTCTTCACCATAGAGATAATGCCGCCAAATCTTCAAGGCAAACACTATCGCAGCCAACTCCAAATCATGAACCGGGTACCTCGTCTCGTGAGGCTTCAACTGTCGAGACGCATAAGCAATCACGTACCCGTTCTGCATCAGAACACACCCTAAACCATTCAGAGAAGCATCGGAGCACACCACGAAACCTCCAGATCCAGACGGTAGGGCCAAGACAGGAGCAGTAGTCAACTTCTCCTTCAGCGTCTGAAAACTGTACTCGCACTCATCAGTCCATACAAATCTCTTATATTTCTGAGTCAACTGCGTCATAGGCCTGGCTATCGAAGAAAACTTCTCAATGAAACGTCTATAGTAGCCGGCCAACCCCAAGAAACTACGGATCTCTGAAACGTTTCGAGGTCTCTCCCAGTTAAGCACTGCTTCGACCTTGCTCGGATCTACAGAAATCCCTTGTGCTGAAATCACGTGACCCAAAAAGATAATCCTGTCGAGCCAAAACTCGCACTTGCTGAATTTGGCATAGAGCTGCGAGTCTCTCAATCTCTGAAATACTAGTCTCAAATGCTCCTTGTGCTCTCTCTTGCTCCTCGAGTACACCAAGATGTCATCTATGAAGACGATTACGAAACGATCGATATGCTCGCTGAAGACGCGGTTCATCAAATCCATAAAGACAGCGGGGGCATTCGTCAATCCAAACGGCATGACAAGAAACTCAAAATGCCCATATCGAGTCCGGAAGGCTGTCTTTGCTACATCAGCGTCTCTAATTCGCAACTGGTGATAACCAGAGCGCAAGTCAATCTTCGAGTAAACAACCGATCCCTGCAACTGATCGAACAAGTTATCAATCCTCGGCAAAGGATACTTGTTTTTCATCGTTGCTTTATTCAACTGTCTGAAGTCCACACACATCCTCATAGTGCCATCTTTCTTTTTCACGAAAAGAATCGGAGCTCCCCAAGGCGACATGCTCGGTCTGATGAAGCCTTTCTCTAAGAGATCACTCAACTGTTCCTTCAGCTTTTTCAACTCTACGGGCGCCAACCGGTAAGGAGCTCTAGAAATCGGGGCGGTACCGGGAACCAACTCAATACTGAAGTCAATCTCACGTCGAGGAGGGAATCCAGGAATCTCATCTGGAAACACATCGGGAAACTCTCGAACAACGGGGATGTCGCACAACTCTAAACGCTGCTCCTGGGAACTATCAAGTGCGTAGATCAAGAATCCTGCATTACCTAGCGATAGCAGGCTAAACATCTCCATAGCGGACACTAGGGGAATCTTCGACCTCGAATCCGTGCCGTAGAAATCCCACCTCTCACCCGTATCAGGGCGAAATCTCACCACACCATGGAAGCAATCAACGGTAGCCTTATAGCTAGATAATACGTCCATTCCCAAAATACAGTCGAAATCTCTAATCCCCAAAACAATCAAATTGGTCACCAAAACATGCTCATCAAACCTAATCAGGCAATCTACCACAACCTCTCGAGAACACAGATTCACACCAGCAGGAGTAGACACAGAAACAACATCACACAGTGGGGAAGAACTCAACCCACGCTCAAACACAAACATCTCAGATATAAAAGAGTGTGATGCACCAGTGTCAAACAAGACTCTCGCAGGATAATCATAAATAGAGCATGTACCTCTAATCACCATGCCCGGCGTCTCCTCAGCCTGATCCATCGTCAAGGCGTTCGCCTGCGCCTGCTGGGGAATATGAAACGGGGGTCGGGAAGGTCCTCCAAATCGAGACGGCTCACGAGGCTGAAATCTGGATCGCTGGGACTGCGCAAAAGGTTGTTGTCGCTGTGAAGAACCACTAGCGGAACCTTGCTGCGACTGACCAGTAGATCGCCCTTCAATCGAAGGACATGCTCTAGCGAAATGTCCCGGCTGACCACAAAGATGGCAAAGTCCTCTAACTCCACGACACTGTGAAGCCTCGTGTCTCCCTCCGCACTGACTACAAAATCCGCCGCCAGAACCACCGCCTGAACCACTGCCAGAACCAGAGCTCATGGAACCAGAGGAACTCGAATGGCCCTTCTTCTTGAATTGCTTCCCTCGTGGTCGGAACTGCTGGCGACTCGACTGCTGTGACCCCTGAGGATACTGATACGACTGCGACACTGTGAAAGCCCAGAAATTCAGCTTAAAAAAAAATAGATCTCTCGCCACTTCCTGCTAACAGATCCCTCGTGACTGCATCAGCTGCGTTACGCTACTCATCAGATCCCTGCCAAGACGCGACGTCTGTTCAGGCCGCCTAACAGATTTCTCCTACCCGCAAGACATCTGAAATTTGCGAGAACGACGGCGTTTCACTACTCGCTCGCGGCAACTCACGCAAATGCTCGAGGACACATATGAACGTCCAGATTCCACAAAAAGCTGAGAACCCGAAGTTCTAACTCCTCAAATTAACGCAGATTTCACCGTTAAGAATTCAGAATTCTCCGGCCGAATGCAGACGTCTCCAACCAGATTTCTCCAAATGAACTCAGATCGACGGTGTACACTCAGACTTGACGAATTCAGATTTATCCACAAAAATTCAGACTTCTCTTATCGTTCCGGCTGATCCATAGTTTTCGTTCCAGCTGATATTGTATTCTATTCACAGCTGGACAACATCTGATAACGTCTTCTCTTTACAGCTGAACAACATCTGATATCGTTCGTCGTTCCAGCTGATCAACATATGACTAACATCTGAATCAGCTGCTCCACATCTTCTGTTCATATCTGATTCAGCTTCTCTTTATCTTTCCACTGTTGAATCCATCTTTTCTTTGCCTCTGTTCAGACGTTTCTTCTTCACTTCAGCTTCTTCAGATTTCTCATCTCGCACTTGATCCAGATTCCTCTTCTTTTCTTTGGCGTTCCAGACTTCTCCTCTCATCAAATCTCTTCCATGTTCCTTATCAGATCTCTTCCAGATTTCTCCTCTTCATCAGATTCTTCTCTTTACGTCAGATTCAGATTCCTCTTTACGTCTGATTCGATCTTCTCTTCATCGCTGAATCCAGATTCCTTCTTCTCTTTACGTATCTGACCCAGCTGATAAGAATCGGACTTTGCTACGTACAATGGCAAGACGACGTCGTGCTAACTTATTAAAAAGACGTAGCATTGGAGTCCCGCTCACTAAAGCCAAACGACGTCGCTCTGCCTCCACAACTGGAACATATCCCTTGTACTCACGTCTGCCAGCAACCATACACAGAACCGTTGACCGACGTTGACATCTGATCACTTAGACGCTCATATCCAAAACGACAGCGTTTTTCTCGTCTCTGCTCCAGCTGTTTAGCTCGTCTCTTTGTCAGCTTTACGTCACAGCTTTTCGTCACATATTCTGTTCAGAATTCAGCTTTGGTGACGCAATTTCAGATTTGGACGACGCAGATACAGTTTTGGCGACGCAAAGTCACATTTGGCGACGCAAATTCACTTTTGGCGACGCAAATTCAGATTTGGTAAAGAAAACTCAGTTTTGGCTCACGAATTCCAGCAGCTGCTTCACGCGAAGTGGGGAGGATGAAAT
>KV010711.1:23807-36451 GCA_001598015.1 Dorcoceras hygrometricum | reverse complement strand
CTCGGGCGGCCTTGTCCTCATTTTGACGGCCCAATCGACTAGGAACATGTTCAGAATACACAGTGACTATTAGATGTGTTTCATGATAGCCGTCATACCCACTATCACATCTAACATACACTTTAGTGTATTCTAGGTCTTTACTCA
This sequence comes from Dorcoceras hygrometricum, assembly GCA_001598015.1. Classification (NCBI taxonomy): domain Eukaryota; kingdom Viridiplantae; phylum Streptophyta; class Magnoliopsida; order Lamiales; family Gesneriaceae; genus Dorcoceras; species Dorcoceras hygrometricum. Next base: position 36,304 of record KV010711.1, on the reverse strand, counting down.
ACGCAATTTTTAATCATTACACACATAATGAAAGTAAAGAACGCCATATAAATAAATGCGAATATCATATATAAAGATTGTCATATACAAGAGTCTATAAACCCACACGCCACAAGTTGGCTAGTTGGGCATCTACTCTAACAGGAGGTACTCGAAAATAACCTCCATGGATTTAATCCAGCTCTCGGCAACTAGTGGATCAGTAGTTCCACTAAATTCCTTGGGTTTCTGTCGTCTAAACTTCTTTTGGGGGTCATCGTTACTTGGTTCCCTGCTGCTGGAAGATTTGCCATTGCCTCTGTTGTTATTCTGTTCTACCAGCATTCTTTACAGTTGTGTGATATTAGCATTATTATCACTCTCAGTTTCTTCTAGAGGAATACTGCTTCTAGTTCTTCCTCGTCCTCTTCCTGACATCTTATATTCTATAGCCCGTAATCCATCACATTCATATATCAGAACATGCTAAATAATTTAAAGACAATTCTCTGAAAATAAACTCACAACTTAGAAGAACAGACGATGAACTTTGATCCAGCTGATGGTGCGTGTGTTTATCTCAGGAACGTTGCTTTGATACCATGTTGTGACGCCCGAACCCAACGGGGCCACGAGAATTGGGGTAAATAAAAATTTTCGAATAAAAGAAGGCTAAAAGGTAATTTGTTATAAGCTGTATTTCTTATAACTTAAAAGAAACAAAACACAAGACAATCTCAAAGACCAGCAGGTACCTAATTTGTGCGCTAACTACTAAAGACATTTGCGGACAACAATTTTCATTGATAATTGCAATTGCGATTTACAACAACTGATATTCTATGTAAATATACAATCGTTGCTACTGATCTAATACAGTACAATTTAAATCAAAACGATACAACTGAGACACGGAAAACGTAGGCCTTGGATAAACACAACACCACCCAGCAGCTGTATTTCAAGTTTCACCTGCTATTCGTTCTCCAGCTGTCGCACCTGCACCATTTTAAAAGCTAGTGAGCCTAATGGCTCAGCAAGTAAAACCTGAGTAATAACAATTCAAATATACAGGTGGACATCTGTTCAATACATATGTTAAGGAACTTCAATGAACAATATCATTTTCGTAAACAGTTCAATAAACATTCAATGGCAGAAACAGGGGATGATAGCCCAGCTGCTCATTGTCAACAATTTCAATATCATTTTCAGTTGATCATGGCATATAAGTTCTATGTGGTCCGTTATGCACTTGATCAAATGACTTCGAAATCCGTTCTAGCATATAGCTCATTATGAAAGGGCAGCCGACACTTGGAAGACTACTCACCCTTCTACAATTGGGTGACCTTCAACTATCTATGCCATAATCTAAAATAGCTTTTGTTCCTTAACAATCCTTTCTTTAAACATTCCTCGAAATTTCTGTAAATCATCGGGTTCCATCTTTTAAACATTTGCTTCCCATTTTAAAAACTTTACTGAGTATCGAATTCGACTTTGGAAACGTATCGTTGAAATGAAACTGGTGAAAAGGAAACCAGTCGCAAGAAAATGGAACAGCACTTATGAAACAAAACAGATCTCTGTTGTTCGCAAATATCGCTAAAATGAACCAGCTGAAATAAATAGAAACCAGCTGCAAGATCTTTTACTAAGACAATCGTATTTAAATGAAACGATGTCGTTGAAGTAAATAACAGATAGGATGAAAGACTATCTGCTGATATTTTATGACTTAAAGAAACGACGTCGTTAGCGCATCGATCTGTCGCAAGGAATACGCTAATCAACCAGTTGCAAGAAAAAGCGCTAACACGTATATATAAATGAATAGTACCAGTCGCAAGACTAATACCAGCTGAAATGAACAGTACTTGGAAACGAATAAAGCAACTGCTGAACTATCACAATGGAATGCATCTGCTGGTGAACAGTGCATCTGCTGATTTTATGAAAACAACGCAACTGCTGAACGTAAACATTATAACAATGCAGCTGCTGAATCTTAAAGGAGATACAGCTGCTGGAACACTCGACATTTGTAACATCAAGACAACAACTATGCCATCCGCCATTGCCTATCAAACCATACTTTATAATGATTCAACCAGCAACTACCGATTACACAGTTATCAAATTCTGATATTACAACTACTGAAAGAAGAACATTCATAACATTCTGGGAATAAACTCGAATCCTCAGACTTTTAAAACATCTTAAACTTTCTGGAAAACATTTTGGAAGCATCATAAACATCAAAACATCATTTTCGAACCCATCTTTCTTTCCTTTCCATGTCTAAATCATTTCAAACATGAACTTTTAAACATATCTTAAACATACAGGCAAGCAGATCCATAAAAACAACAATATATGCTTCAAATGGTGTAGCAAAGGATCAGCTTTTACTTGCCTTTAAACAAAGCTTTGTGACAACAGCTAATTCCGGCAGAAATCCTCCCTTTGAGCAACGCACGAACTCTTCTGGAAATATTTTTGAAGAACACTTTAAGACTTTTCTTTGCAAATGATGAAAATCTTACTTTGAAAACAGGTTTTTATATGAAAGGGATTAGTGGCAAGCTACTCGTGAAATCAATCATGACACACTTCTAAATTTTAGTAAAATTCCCTTCATATCATTTTAATTTGTAAAACACCAAACCTTTTCCAAAAGAAATCATTTCACCTCCTTAACATATTGATTTAAAACCGGCTCGTGCATCACTCGTTGGAGTCGTCTGCTGGTTCCAGCCGCAGCGCATCTTACTTGCTAATATCAATAAATCAGCACATACATAACATTTAAAATTGCCAATTTGGCCCATAAGATCAATAAAATGTATAAATGTGGTCCTATGGATTTTGGGGCATTACAGATTATTATCTGCCTTGATGTTTGTCTGTTGTTAGCCTTACCTCTAGACTTGTGAGATGCCGCTGAGAAGGGGTAGATCTAGGCGTTCCGAGGGGTCTAGGGCTCCCGAAAGTGACGAGGATGTTCATCAGGTAGATGATGTGACCCGACGGTTGGGCGGGATGGAATTAGTTTTAGCTCGATTTCAGCGTACGAACCCTCCGACGTTTGCTGCTACCGAGGTAGGTGCGAAAGCTGAGGCATGGCTTGTGCAGATGGAGGAGCTATTCGATACCTTGGAGTATGCTCCGGAAAAGAGACTGAAGTTAGCAGTGCTGCAGTTGCGGGATGATGCGCAGCGCTGGTGGAGGGGTACTTCTAGGATGCTTCGTGATAGTGGAGCAGTGATCACCTGGGAGAGTTTCTGTGAGGCGTTCCGTCAGGAATATACCCCGGAGTCCTACTTTTCCAGCCGAGAGCGAGAGTTCGACAATCTCAAGCAGGGAAATATGCGAGTGGCTGAGTATGCGAGGCACTTTTCTACGCTTTTGGTGTACATGCCGCATGTAGCGAACCAAGAGCGGACGAAGAGGAACAAGTTCTTGAAGGGTTTGAGACCTAACCTTTACCGGATGGTGTTGTCTGGGTCCCCGGCGACTTTCATGGAAGTTGTGAACAATGCGGTTGATATTGAGGAGAGTTTGATGGATCCCGAGGCTCCGGTGCATCAGACGACTGGACGTGCTCCTCAGCCAGCGCCGGCGGTGTCGCAGTCGTATCAGTCTCCTCAGGGATCACAGCAGTCGAGTCGCCAGCAGTTTCGACCTCGAGGGAAGCAATTCAAGAAGAAGGGCCATTCGAGTTCCTCTGGGTCCGTGAGTTCTGGTTCTGGCAGCGGTTCAGGCAGTGGTTCTGGTGGTGGATTTTGCGGGCAGTGCGGAGGGAGGCATGAGAATTCGCAGTGTCGTGGAGTTAGAGGACTTTGCCATCTTTGTGGTCAGCCGGGACATTTCGCTAGAGCGTGTCCTTCGATAGGAGGGCGGTCTTCAGGACAGTCGCAGCAGGGTTCCGCTAGTGGTTCTTCGCAGCGACAACAGTCTTTCTCTCAGTCCCAGCGATCAGGATTTCAGCCTTGTGAGCCGTCTAGGTTTGGAGGACCTTCCCGACCTCAGTTTCAGATTCCCCAGCAGGCTCAGGCGAATGCTTTGACTAGAGAGCAAGCTGAGGAGACGCCTGTCATGGTGATTGGAGGTACATGCTTTATTTATGATTATCCTGCTAGATTTCTTTTTGACACTGGTGCATCACATTCTTTCATATCTGAGTTGTTTGTGTTTGAGCATGGGTTGAGTTCATCCCCATTGTGTGATGTTGTGTCTGTATCTACCTGCTGGTGTGAGTCTTTGGTCCAGAGAAGTAGTGATTGATTGTCTGATTAGATTTGAAGAGCATGTTTTGGTCTCCAATCTGATTGTTTTGGGGATTAGAGATTTTGATTGTATCTTGGGGATGGATGTGTTAGCTAGCAATAAGGCTACAGTTTATTGCTTCCATGGTGTCGTGAGATTTTGCCCTGATTCGGGTGAGAAGTGGGATTTATACGGTGCTGATCGCGTCCGAAGATTCCGCTGGTTTCCGCCATGGAGATGTTTAGCCTGCTATCGCTAGGTAACGCTGGATTCATGATCTATGCGCTTGATAGTTCCCAAGAGCAGCGATTAGATTTGAATGATATTCCTGTCGTCCGAGAGTTTCCCGACGTGTTTCCAGATGAGATACCTGGATTCCCTCCTAGGCGTGAGATCGACTTTAGTATCGAGTTGGTGCCAGGTACCGCCCCGATTTCTAGAGCTCCGTATCGGCTGGCGCCAGCAGAGTTGAGAGAGTTGAAGGATCAGTTGAGAGATCTCTTGGAGAAGGGTTTCATTAGGCCGAGCATGTCGCCTTGGGGAGCTCCGATTCTTTTCGTAAAGAAGAAGGATGGATCCATGAGGATGTGTGTGGATTTCAGATAGTTGAATAAAGCAACCGTGAAGAACAAGTATCCGTTGCCGAGGATTGATGACTTGTTCGACCAGTTTCAGGGATCGATCGTGTACTCGAAGATTGATTTGCGCTCTGGTTATCACCAGTTGTGGATTAGAGACACTGACGTGGCGAAGACAGCTTTTCGGACTAGATATGGGCACTACGAGTTTCTTGTCATGCCGTTTGGATTGACAAATGCCCCAGCTGTGTTATGGATTTGATGAATCGCGTCTTCAGCGAGTATATTGATCGGTTCGTGATCGTTTTCATTGATGACATCCTGATTTATTTGAGGAGCTTGAGAGAGCATAAGGAGCATCTTAGACTGGTATTGCAGAGATTGAGAGACTCGCAGCTCTATGCCAAGTTCAGCAAGTGTGAATTTTGGCTGGACAGGATTATCTTTTTGGGTCATGTGATATCAGCACAAGGAATTTCGATAGATCCTAGCAAGGTCGAAGAAGTTCTTAACTGGGAGAGACCTAGGAATGTTTCTGAGATCCGTAGTTTCTTGGGTTTGGCTGGCTATTACAGGCGTTTTATCGAGAAGTTTTCTTCGATAGCTAAGCCTCTGACTCAGTTGACTCAGAAGGATAAGAGATTTGAGTGGACTGATGAGTGCGAGAACAGTTTTCAGACGTTGAAGGAGAAGTTGACTACTGCTCCTGTGTTGGCTCTACCGTCTGGATCCGGAGGATTCGTGGTGTGCTCCGATGCTTCTCTCAATGGTTTAGGATGTGTGCTGATGCAGAACGGGTACGTGATTGCCTATGCGTCTCGACAGTTAAAGCCTCACGAGACGAGGTACCCTGTTCACGATTTGGAGTTAGCTGCGATAGTGTTTGCCTTGAAGATTTGGCGACATTATCTGTATGGTGAAGAATTTGTGGTGTACACCGACCACAAGAGCCTGAAATATATCTTCACGCAGTCTGATTTGAACATGAGGCAGCGACGATGGATGGAATTGCTCAAGGACTTTAACTGTGAGATTCAGTATCAGTCTGGGCGGATGAACTCAGTAGCAGATGCTTTGAGTAGGAATACCCAGCCGGCGATGCTTTCATTTTTGAGTGCTTCGAGAGTCTATGTAATGCCCAGAATCATTAAGAAGTGGATTAGTGGAGTAATTTCGACATTTAAGAATTTGATGAAGTTTGGTTATGAGCTCGGATTTCTTCTGGAAGTGTTGGGTGATTCAGAAACTGTGTATCGTTAGATCGCGCTAAGTATGAGAACCAGACGAAGTAACCAGGCGAAGCGATTTGATAAAATCAGCAGCAGGTTACTGTAGCTCGCGACTGGTGGAATTTTGACATTCAGTTGAAGCGTTAGTGTTGATTTCAGCTGGAAGCAAACGCGCGAATACAAGAGTTAATAAGAAAGCGCCACGTGTTAGTTACTGTTACGCACGAAAATCAGCAGCAAGAGTTTCTTACGCATCTACTGGTTTATATACCTGCTGATTTTGATGTATACCTGCTGATTAATAGTGTATCGACTGGTTGATGATGACGTAGGTGCGACGTCATCGTTTTGATAATTAACGCAAACCAGTCGAGGGGGAAATGGTTCCAGCTGAGAGAATATACGACGGCGTTTTGACTTATGACTATGAGCCTCGATACGATGTCGTTTAGCAACCAGACGAGGAGTTGGAAATCAATCGAGAGATTGTGGTATCTGTTGATTATCCAGTCGACGGAAAAGGTGCGACATCGTTTTGATTATAAACAGGAAATGTTGATACGATGCCGTTTTGACTAATGTTGTGAAATCAGCCATTGGAATAAAAGTGCGACCAGCTGCTGGTTTCTTTTAATTGAAGTAGTACCAGCTGATGACATGTAACGACGTCGTTGAGATTAGTTATAACGACATCGTTTTGAGTTTTGAAATGTTGCGACTGGATTCCTGTTGTTGCGACTGGTTACTACTCCAGCTGATTCTTGCGTCTGTTGAAGAACAACGATATTCGAACAGCAACTGAGGACGATCAACAGCAGTTGAGGAATCTGTTTATCGTTATCCACCTTCGAACCGGTGGGAGTATATCTTGTTTGAATACTCAGAATGACACGTGGAACTCGAATTGAATATGTTGGAAATGCTGCAGAGATCGTTGTCTATAAATAAGAGTGAATTTGAAATGCTGAGAACACCTTGAATTCAGCTATCGACTTTGATCTCGCAAGTATCTCTGGAAGTGAGGAACAGAGCTTAGGAACACTGATTAAAGTATTTTGAGTGAGGAACAGAGCTTAGGAACACTGATTAAAGTATTTTGAAAACAGAGGAACAAAGGTATAATCTGACAGAAGAGTCAGGAACTAGATTACTCGAGAATGATATTTCTTGAGTATTCCGCTGAAATCACATACATATTTGATTACTGTTCTTGATATAGAACTGTTCTTGATTTAGAACTTGAGTTATGTGTGTGTCGATCCATCACAGGTAGTGAATCTTTTCTATTTGCATGAATTAGCATATTGAAGAGAATTGAATTGATTCTAATGCCCAGGAATGAGTTGGCCTGATTTTCGAAGCCGGAGATGGTTTCGATAGATTAATATTCATGTCAAGATCGGATACGAATCTTGATGGCGTCGAACTGATATGGAATCAATTCTGAGATCGAAGAAGAGAACTAGAATCATTTCATGTCATTGAATTTATTTACAGTTTATACACTGTTATGCATTTTATTGTTATTATGCGTACCTGCTGATTATATTGAGATGATTCTCACTGGAGTTTATCCGGCTGTTGTTTTGTTTTGTATGTGTGCATGACAACAGGAAGAAAGAACTAGTGGGGAGAAACTACGTGTAGCGAGAGATACTACCTAGACGCTAGATCAGCAGCAAGAAGATGAAACACCAGCTGATAGTCTAGATGTTTGGACGACTGGTCTTAAGTTGCTTACGTCTGGTTTTTTATATAAGACATAAGAGTGTACTAGTGAACTTAGCTTGTAACCATTGTAAACGTTGAAGTATTTGTGTAAATGAATCATGTTTACGCTACCAGCTGAACTTATTATGCTTCTGCTGATTTACGCTTCTGCTGGTTAAAATTTTTTTTTTTAGTACGTTATGTGTAAACCAGATTAGATTGTTCAACTTGTTTAGTTTACATTAATAACCCACTGATTAAGATTAGAAGATTAATTGTGAGCAGAGAGCCTCACAACAGGTGGTATCAGAGCATTACTACATTAGTGAGATCTTTGAACTAGATGAGTGGGGTAGATCGAGTTCTTCTTATGATGAATTGCATGCTTGTGTGGTATATGTCTTACTGCTTTTGAATTTATATCACATGATTCTTGTGAATAAATGGTAAGAATATACCGACGAATTATGAGAAATACATGCGTTGGAAGTGATTAACAGCATGTATTGCGTGAAGTATGAATCAGCACTCGATCTCTTGAGCAGCAGTACATTGATGTATGCTAATTAGAGGAGGGACTGAGATTGATTTGTTATTGTTTGATGAGAAATGATAAACCCGTCTGTTTGATTCCTAGATATTCCTCCTCGAAGAATTACGAATCGGCAGACAGAACAGGGCAGTACATCTACTGAGGTGTTGAACGCAGCTGCTACTCCAATGGAAACTTTATTGAAAAGATTTCAGTCGTTTAAACCACCGACGTTGACAGGAACAGAAAGTGCTATTGAATGTGAAAACTGGTTAGAAGATATTGAGCAGTTGTTTGAAGCACTTGAGTACACTGATGAGCGTCGGGTGAAATTGATTATACACCAGCTGCATGGTATTGGGAAAAGCTGGTGGGTAGCAACAAAGAAAGCATTTGAAAATCAGGGTACTGTGATTACATGGGCAGTATTCCGAACAGATTTCTATCAATGATTCTTCCCAGTTTCTTATAGGAAGATAAAGGAGCAGAATTTGCGAACTTGCGACAAGGGCAGTTGAATATAGAGGATTACGTTGCCAAGTTCACGAGTTTACTGAAGTTTGCGCCACATGTTGCTATGAATGATGAAGCACAAGCGGATCAATTCATTAATGGATTGAACCCAGATGTATTTACCTTGGTAAATACAGGAAGACCAAATACTTTTGCCGATGCATTGAACCGGGCAAAAGGAGCTGAAGCTGGCTTACTAAGACAGCGAAGAGCACAATTTGTGCCAGCAGCAGCCAAAGCAGCCGAGAACCCACAGATTGCACCACCCCCTCGCTTTGATGCGGGAAGCAGCAGCAGTGGGAAAAAGGAAAATTTCTTTAAGGGAAAAGGGAAACAATTCAAACGATCTGGAACCAGCAGTTCTTCCAGCTCGAGCGATTTTAAACAAATGCAAGCTGGACCACAAGCTGGCGAGTATTGTAACAAATGTGGAGGGAGACATGCCACAGAACAATGCAGAGGAGTGTCTGGCCTCTGCCGTATTTGTAATCAGCCGGGACATTTTGCAAGAATATGTCCTCAACGTAATTCTGGGAATTTCCAGAATTCAGCAGCAGCAAGAACAATTCCAGCACCCGAAAGGTCTTCTGTACAATCTTATCAACCTCAAAACCCGCAACAAAGTAGACAAGGAGGAAGCCAGACAGTGAGTCAACCTCCGAAGCAACAAGCAAAAGTGTTTGCATTGACCGAAGAGCAAGCACGGGCAGCCCCAGATGATGTTATTTCAGGTAACTGCTACTTATGCAACTTTCCAGCTTATGTCTTAATTGATACTGGTGCCTCACATACCTTCATTTCCGAGTATTTTGTAATATCACATAAGTTGTCTGCTGAACCTTTAGCTGAAATAGTATCGGTTTCTTCGCCTTTGGGGAAAGGAATGTTATCGATCACAGCGGTGAAAAATTGTGTGTTACAGTTTGAGGGTCACGCAATTGAAATTGATTGTGTTGTGCTTGGATTATCTGATTTTGATTTTATCGTGGGCATTGATATGCTAACCAAGTATAGAGCAACAGTGGATTGTTTTCAGAAAGTGGTTCGATTCAAACCAGAGCACGCTGAAGAATGGAAATTTTATGGTAAGGGATCACGAGCCAGAATTCCTTTGATCTCTGCTATTACAATGAATAATCTATTGCAGAAAGGAGCGGAGGGATTTCTGATTTATGCAATAGATACAAAGAAAAGTAGCCCGAATCTGGTGGATATACCAGTGGTATGTGACTTTGCTGATGTGTTTCCTGATGAAATTCCTGGATTACCTCCATATCGAGAGGTATATTTCAGCATTGAATTGATGCCAGGTACACAACCAATATCGGAAGCACCATATAGAATGGCACCAATTGAGTTGAAAGAATTAAAAGATCAGTTGGAGGATCTTCTCACCAAGGGATACATTAGACCAAGTGTTTCTCCTTGGGGTGCTCCAGTACTGTTTGTGCGAAAGAAAGATGGATCAATGAGGCTATGCATTGATTACCGGCAATTGAACAAAGCAACGGTAAAGAATAAGTATCCTTTGCCACGAATAGATGATTTATTTGATCAGTTGCAAGGTTCGACAGTGTATTCAAAGATCGATTTGAGATCGGGATATCATCAATTGCGAGTAAAAGACGAAGACATATCGAAGACTGCCTTTCGAACAAGATACGGTCACTATGAGTTTGTGGTTATGCCTTTTAGATTGACTAATGCACCAGCAGTGTTCATGAGTTTAATGAACCGAGTCTTCCAAAGATATCTTGATGATTTTGTGATTGTATTTATTGATGATATTCTAATCTATTCGAAGAATCTGAATGATCATGCGAGTCATCTTCGAACAGTGTTACAGACTTTGAGAAATGAGAAGCTGTATGCGAAGTTGTCAAAATGTGAGTTTTGGTTACAAAGAGTTGTATTTCTTGGGCATATTATCTCTGGAGCTGGAATTTCAGTTGATCCCAGTAAGATAGAGGCAGTAATCAATTGTCCTAGACCAAAATCTGTGCCTGAAATTCGAAGTTTTATGGGTCTTGCAGGATATTATCGAAGATTTATTCAGGATTTCTCGAGTATTGCAAAACCTATAACTCAGTTGACACAGAAAAATGCACCCTTTGTTTGGTCAGAAGCATGTGAGAACAGTTTTCTTGAATTGAAAACGAGATTAACTACTGCACCAATTTTAACAATTCCTGTAGGCACTGGTGGATTTGTTGTATATTGCGATGCGTCTCACCAAGGATTAGGATGTGTTTTGATGCAGCAAGGTCATGTGATTGCCTACGCCTCAAGACAGTTAAAACCGCATGAAATTTGATATCCAATTCATGATCTTGAATTGGCAGCTATCGTGTTTGCATTGAAGATATGGCGACATTATTTGTATGGTGAGAAATTTGAGATCTTTTCTGATCATAAGAGTCTGAAGTATCTGTTTTCCCAGTCAGAATTGAATATGAGGCAAAGAAGATGGCTGGATTTATTGGATTTGTTGTATATTGCGATGCGTCTCACCAAGGATTAGGATGTGTTTTGATGCAGCAAGGTCATGTGATTGCCTACGCCTCAAGACAGTTAAAACCGCATGAAATTTGATATCCAATTCATGATCTTGAATTGGCAGCTATCGTGTTTGCATTGAAGATATGGCGACATTATTTGTATGGTGAGAAATTTGAGATCTTTTCTGATCATAAGAGTCTGAAGTATCTGTTTTCCCAGTCAGAATTGAATATGAGGCAAAGAAGATGGCTGGATTTATTGAAAGATTTTGATTGTGAAATCAAGTATTATCCAGGAAAGTCGAATGAAGCAGCTGATGCTCTGAGTAGGAAGATTTGTTCTTTATCTTTAACTACGATTGGAGTGTCGAATTTGGTAGAAACTTGCTGCTTTTTTGGATATGTATTTGAAACAGAAAGGAAACTAATGAGAATTTGTGCTATCAGTGCTGAACCTGAACTGCTGATTCGAATTAAAGAGGCACAAAAGAAAGATTTGGATATTCAACGATCTGTTGACATGATAAAATCAGGACATCAATCTGAATATCGCATAAACAACGAAGATGTGTTGCATGTGAACAGCAAACTTGTTGTTCCAAATGTCGTGGAATTGAAAGAACAAATTTTGAATGAAGCCCATCGAAGTAAATTCAGCATTCACCCTGGTGGCAGGAAGATGTATAACGATTTGAAGAAACAATATTGGTGGAAACAAATGAAGACTGATGTGGCTGAATTTGTTTCAAAGTGTTTAAATTGTCAGCAGGTAAAAGCGGAAAGAAAGAAACCTGCTGGTTTATACAGAGTCTACCAGTTCCTGAATGGAAATGGGATCATATTTCCATGGACTTTGTAACGAAATTGCCAAAATCATCCAGAGGTTGTGATGCAATTTGGGTAATTATCGATAGGTTGACAAAATCTGCGTTTTTTATTCCTTATCGAATGACCTATCGACATGATCAAATGGCAAATTTGTATGTTAGAGAAGTGGTAAGACTGCATGGAATACCAAAATCAATTGTATCTGATAGAGATCCCAGATTTACTTCTCATTTTTGGAGTAGTTTACAGCAAGCGCTGGGTACAAAACTACATCTAAGCACTGCTTATCATCCTCAAACTGATGGGCAATCTGAGAGGACGATTCAGACACTTGAGGATATGCTTAGAGCAGTAGTA
>KV010710.1:16450-26871 GCA_001598015.1 Dorcoceras hygrometricum | reverse complement strand
CTTGCCAACAGCTGAACTTATCCAACTGCTGATTTTACATGTCTCTGCTGGATGCTCAGTAAAACGATTTTCGAAGGGAGTATGAGTTTTTAAAATAGAGTGAACCCCGATGCTAAGATTTCAGTTCGTTCATTATGTGTTTTAAAGAAGAAAGTTTCAGTTTATGAATTTATGGCTTAGATAACTGACGGTTCATATGGGAAGGGTGAGCAGCAGACGAGAGGGTCAGTTGCCCCTTCATATTGGGTGTGATTTCACCACATTGAAACTGATATCAGTAGTCATTCGATCGAGTGCAATGGGACCTAAGTAGATCTTCTGAGCCATAAGTTTAACGAAAATGATAACGCTGGAATTTGAATTCATTTCCAGAACAAAAGTTGCAGTAAATGGTGTATTAAGTATTATCATTTGCTTATTGTGCTTGTTACCTTCAGTTTGCTTGTTGAGCCCCTAGGCTCACTAGCTTTCTTGGTGCAGGTGAGTCAGCGCCGGAGCAGGCGGGAGGTGGAGTTTGAATCAGCAGCGACGTGTTAGTGTTTATCGAAGGCCTGCGTTTCCGCGATGTTTATTTTGTATTTTGCTACTTTTGTTGTCTTTGATCTTAGTCACAACTGTATTGAGATCTGTTACAACAAGGATGAATTCAGATCGAGTTCAGTAGTTGTAATATCGCGATTTCGCACTTTGTACTTTAAATTTGTAATGACAGCTGGTTCATTGTTATGGCGCTAATGGTTGTAATTCGAATTTATTTTGAGCAAGATAATACAGCTTGTTCTATTTGCTTTTCAGCCCTTATATTTCCCTTTTATTTCCTTTTCTTCGATCTCGTGACTCCCATGAGGAATGGGGCGTCACATTTATATAGCCAAAATTCACACTTGATGAACTTGGCATACAACTGCGAGTCTCTCAATTTCTGCAATACCAGTCTCAGGTGCTCCTTATGCTCTCTGGAACTCTTCGAATACACCAAGATGTCATCTATGAAGACTATCATGAATCGATCGATATACTCACTAAAGGCGCGATTCATCAAATCCATGAAAACAGCTGGGACATTCGTCAACCCAAACGGCATCACAAGAAACTCATAATGACCGTATCTAGTCCGAAAAGCTGTCTTCGCTACATCAGCGTCTCTAATTCGCAACTGGTGATAGCCAGAGCGCAAGTCAATCTTCGAGTATACGGCCAATCCTTGCAACTGATCAAACAAGTCATCAATCCTCGGCAACGGATACTTATTCTTGATCGTTTCTTTATTCAACTGCCGGAAATCAACGCACATCCTCATAGACCCATCTTTCTTCTTCACAAACAAGATAGGAGCTCCCCAAGGCGACATACTCGATCGGATGAAGCTTTCTCAAGAAGATCTCTCAACTGCTCCTTGAGTTCTTTCAACTCAGCTGGCGCCAATCGATACGGAGCTCTAGAAATCGGGACTATCCCTGCCACCAACTCTATACTGAAATCAATCTCTCTTCTTGGAGGGAATCCAGAAATCTCATCTGGAAACACTTCTGGAAACTCTCTGACGATCGGGATATTGCTCAGCTCCACACGAACTCTTGGGAAACATCAAGCGCATAAATTATGAATCCAGCGTTACCCAGCGATAACAGACTAGACATCTCCATGGCGGATTCCAGTTTAATCTTCGAGTGTGAATCGGCATCGTAGAAATCCCACTTCTCTTCCGACTCGGGGCGAAATATTACCACACCATGGAAACAATCCACAGTAGCCTTATAGCTGGACAACACATCCATTCCCAATTGCAATTCAAAGTCTCTCATCTTCAAAGAGATCAAATTCGCCACTATCACATTCTTGTCAAACTGAATCACACAATCCACCACAATCTCACGAGACAACAACCACACACCAGCGGGAGTAGACACAGATACAACATCACACAGTGTTGTAACTCTCAACCCACACTCATACACAAACCATGTAGAAATAAATGAGTGTGATGCTCTTGTATCAAACAAAACTCTCGTAGGAAAATACTCTCGTAGGAAAATCAAAGACAGAGCATGTACCTGCGATCACGTTACTAGGTATCTCATCAGCCTGCTCCCTCGACAAAGCATTCACCTGGGCCTGCTGTGGTCCTGGAAACTGTGGTCTCGAAGGTACTCCAAACCTATACGGTTCACGGGGTTGGAATCCAGATCGTTGGGTAGTGGCAGGAGGTTGCGGCCTCTATGAAGTACCACCAGCAAAACCTTGCTGCGAAGGAAACGAAGACTGTCCCCTCAACAAAGGACACACTCTCAGAAAGTGTCCAGGCTGCCCACAATTGTGGCAAGTCCCCTGAAATCCACGCACTGCGAAGTCATGTGCTTACCACCGCACTGTCCACAAGACACTCCTCCTGATCCACTGCCACCAGAGCTCACAGAATCAGAGGAACTCGAATTCGACTTCTTCTTAAACTGCTTCCCACGAGGCCTGAACCTCTGACTATTAGATTGCTGTGAAGTCTGAGGAGACTGGGAAGAACGCGTACCTTCAGGCGCAGGAAAGGAACCTTGTCCAACTGTCATCGGAACCTGCGTCGACGCATCCAACAAACTCTCCTCAATATCAACTGCTGGATTCACAGCCTCATCATACGTCGATGCGCTCCAGCCAACACCAACTGAAACAATTCTAGCCTCAATCCCTTAATAAACTTATTCCTCTTCGTCCGCTCCTGGTTAGCAACATGGGGAACATACGCCAGAAGGGAAGAAAACTGTCTGGCATACTCAGCAACCTTCAAATTCCCTTGCTTCAGGTTGTCGAACTCCCTCTCACGGTTATTGAAGTACGACTCTGGGGTATACTCCTGTCGAAATGCGGCACAGAAGCCCCAAGAAACTAAAACTCCGATCTCTCTCATCACTCTGGAAGTACCCTTCCACCAATGTTGAGCATGCTCCCTCAACTGCAAAACGGCCAACTTCAATCTCCGCTCTGCGGTGTACTCCAAAGTGTCAAATAAGTCCTCCATGTGCTCCAACCATCCTTCAGCCAAAAGACCACCCTCAGCGCCAGTGAACGTAGGGGGATTCGTTCTCTGAAATCGGGATAAGACAAACTCCATCTCACCTATCTGTCTAGTCACATCGCGCAAAGGTACATTCTACTGAACATCCTCGTCGCTCTCCGAGGCCCTAGACTCCTCAATGGAACGTCTAGCAGTCCTACCTCTACCTCTCCTCGGCGGCATCTAATAAAAAATCAGGGTAAGAATAACAGCAGATAATCACAGAGACAGATATCAAATCAAGCAAGTCACTGAGTCAAGCAAGAAATCAAATCAAAACTCCGTGCCTAGACTCGAGTGTGATCAAAGGAAAACGAGCTTATACCATTTAAGCTCTGATACCAAAATGTCAGGTCTCGTGCTAATCAACAAGGATTAACAATACAATTAAGCACATAATCGCGGAAGCATAAAATAGGGCTTAAATTTATTTTCAAATGTTTGGGCCTGAACAATAAAAACATCATTCAAAATATTCATACTCAAAATAGGATTTACTCAAAATCCAAACAACAGACAGGTAATCAAATAAACTCGAATACATATCCCCAAAATACATAAAAACTCAGGGCATCCCCTGGTTCAATACATAATATAGATTCACTGGGACTCAACCAAATGGGGATCTACTAGCTGAAGCTCCACTCTGCCCAGCCAGATTACCTGTAGCTCCTACAATGGGCAACGCAGACCGAAGAACACAAAAACAAGAAAAGAAATACAAGGTCGAACCTCAGTACGAAGAGCACTAAGACAACAGCAACTCATAAGAATGCAGTATATCAAAACATGAATGCATGAGGGCTGTCAAAGAATCGGTCATCTAGGCCAACAAGTCAGCTGGCAAATCAAATGCGAGCCTCTATACCACGCATATCCAATCATCCGGTGGAAATCATCGGTCCGTGATCTTCAGGGCTGGCCACTAAATTACCCATCACAGCTCGATGGTATTCAGACACGACGAATCAGTCGGTCACCACTCCGATGATAGCGTTGTACCTTTCAGGCACGACACATCTGTCTGTCGATCACAACGTGGCTCTTTCTCGGGTTCTCAATCAATCATCAGGCTCAATATGTATGCATGTATGACATGAAATTCATATCTGATTTCAACATGCACAAATTACGTAAAACAGAGCATACAATTCAAGCAATGAGCCAAACCTGTTTCACGTAAAGCACAGAATGCACATAATAACATTCATGCTCCAAAATACTACACGCTTATGCCAAAGCTGTAATCAGAAGCTCAATTCGTACCTCAAATCTCAGTTTCTACCTCAACAGATCTCACCAGGGCACGACAACCTCTGCCTGCTCAAACTTGCTTCCTCGCTGATCTCAACAAACACAGCAAGAACTGTCTGGGAGCTCAAATATGTTAAAGCATCTCATATCTTAGCTCAAATCTGAACTTCTACACCTTACTGCCTACGGTCAGAACTCATATCTGGTTATAACTATCAACACATGTTCTATCAACTAGAACTAAGCTCAAATTAGTAAGGAAACACTTACCCAGAAGCTCAAATGAGCTAAAGAACTCTCGGGTCAACTGTCGTAGAAATTCGCGAACAATGAAATTCCTTCGCGCTCCTCCTACGCGTCGAATCAGGTCGCCTAACTGGTAACAATCAAAAGAGCTAAGCAAGACGAGCTCAGCGCCACCAGTCTTGCTCCAAAAAACGGCAGAAATCGACGGCAAATCGGAGAAATAGTGTTCGGTGAACAGTAAATATTGAGGGTTTCAAATAAGAAGGAGATAAGAAATATCGGGGTCGAAAATACGCTAAATGTCGATCAACACTTGTATTTAAATCCTCAAATTCAGCTTCTGTTCTTATCAACTCAGATCCCATCTTTCACTTAAGCAGGAATCCTCACATCTGAATCCAGCGCTCACTCATAGCTGGCTCAGCTGTCACAAATCAGACTTTGCTACGCTCCACTAACGCACAACAGCAAACGACATCGTGCTAACTAATCAAAATGACGTAGCAGAGCTTCAACATCTGGAACAGATCTCTCTCGCTAGCAACATCTGTCAGGCCCCGTGCTAATTAAGACAATTAACACATAATAAGCGCATAATCACGGAAGCTTAAAATCAGGGCTTAAAAATTTTTCGAAATACAATGGCCTGAACTTCAAATCATACATTCAAAATATTCGATATTCAAAATATAAGTTAAATCAAACTCATACCACAAGCAACCACATAATTCAATTCAAAATACAGATCTCCCAAATACAATAAAACACGGGGCATCCCCCGGTTTAATACATATCATAAGTAAACTGGGACTCAGGGATGAGGGGATCGACCAGCTGAACTTCCACTCTGCCCAGCTTGGTTACCTAAAGCTCCTGCAAATGGGCACGCAGACCCCGCAAAACAAAGCAGGAAACACATACGAGGTCAAGCCTCAGTACGAAGAGCTACCAGTCACAACGTGGCACCCAATCAGGTAATAAAATCAAATCTGTACATCAGGCTCAAGATGTATGCATGAATGCAAATCAATATTCATGCTAGATGCATACAATCTGTAATACGTGAAGCAAAACATATCTCAATCAATTCCAGTATGTAAATTCACGTAAGCCACATAACAGCAGTTCACAACATTGAAACATAGTCATGCTCACGCTCAAACTGCTAAGGGCTGCTCAATTCGTACCTTTCCTCCTCAATTTACCTAACAGAATCTCCTGGCTCAAATCACGCAGCAGGAACTTCCGGGAAGCTCAAATCTGTTACAACATAACTTAAAATCTTAGCTCAATCTCTTCATAAGTACGCTAATCCTACGGCCAGAAGTCTAATTCAGTTCCTATACTTCTACACAGGCATTAACTGCTAACAACTGAGCTCAAACTACAATAAAAGCTCACCCAAAAGCTCAAAAGAACCAACTGCTGAATCTACTCAACGAAACCAGCAATTCACGAACGAGCAGGGCCTTCGGGATTTCTCAACTCGTCGCTCCTATCTTCCAAACTAGCATCAATGGAAAGAGCAAGTCTCAAGGAGTCCAGCGCCACCAAGAATGTCAAAAACGAAGGCTGGAATCAACGGGAAAAGGCAATAGAACACGACGGTGAACAATAGCTCGACGAGGGTTTGGGAAAGAAGAGATAAGCAATGGCTGGTTCAAAATAATTCTAAGTATCGATCAACACTTCTATAAATACTTCTCAAATACTCGCCTGCTGATTCACCAAGATCTATCGAAGAAATCAGCAGAAATCTATCAGCAGCAATCTTTTCTTTTCTTTACGTAAAATTCAGCAGCAACGATTAAACAATCAATCGCACGAAAACTTTCAAAACGACACCGTTCCAACTTAACAAAACGACGCCGTAGCAAGCACCAGCTGACAACAGCTCTCGCAAGCAAAACAACCAAGAGCTGCTGACAGCTCTCTCTCTAATACAATCTATCTGCTGGTTGCGAGAAATCACTCAAAAGCGACGACGCATCTACTAATCCAAATGACGCCACTTCAACGCTCTCGCACAAGCGCGCCTGCTGATCAGCAGCAACCAACCTAACGCAAATACTACCAGCAGCAAGTATTACGTCACGCCTACGTCATCATAACTATCTACAGCTCTTGCGACCCGTTTCTCAAATCATCAGCTGATCACTGTTCATAAGCGCCTCTGCTGAATCTAGTAGTCAACGCTCCACCCATGTTGACTAACACGTGTCGCTTCCTCGATCGATCTCACGCTACGCGCAATGTCTACCAGCAGCAACTTCAAATTCGAAACCTAAAACCAGCAGCTCTCATTGCGTCACGCTGACGTCACCTCTGCTGATTCAAAAATCCACCAGCAGGAGCTACAGTAACTTTGACCAGCGTTGACTTCACCAAATTTCGATAATTCTCATTTCCTAACCAAGCGCTGCGACTGAAATTTCAGCAGGAATCATATTCCCTACGTAATTCCCTCAAATAAACGTGATTAATCCCAAATCAAATCAATTAATCACTAATCTAACTTCTCAATCCTCACATTCTCCCCAACTTAAGAGATTTCTTCCTCGAAATCAAAGGCAGACACAGGGAAGAACACATCAAACATGCAAATCAGCACCAAAATTCGAAGCAAAATCAAAGATTTACCTGGAAATTCTACACGATTAGTGCTCAAACTGGTGAGGCCAGTCCTGCCTCATCTTCTCCTCTACTTCCCAGGTTGCTTCTTCTCGGCCATGCTTGCTCCATTGGACCATCACCAACGGGATTATCTTGTTCCTCAGCTGATTCTCCTTCCTATCCAAGATCTGCACCGGATATTCAACATAACTCAAGGCAGAATCCAGCTCAACTTCGTCAGTTCTCAAAACGTGGGACGGATCCGGCTCATATTTTCTCAACATTGACACATGAAACACGTCATGCATCGCGGCTAATTCCTCGGGCAGCCTCAGTCTATAAGCCAACAGTCCAATCCGCTCGATAATCTCAAAGGGACCAACGAATCTGGGAGCCAATTTTCCTTTAAATCGGAATCTCATCACGCTCTTGAAAGGAGAAATCTTGAGAAACACACGATCGCCTACCTCAAACTCTAGCGGTCGACGTCTACGGTTCGCATAACTCGAGAAACGATCTTGAGCAGCCTTCATTCTACTCCGGATCAAATCAATTTGATCTTTCATATGCTGAACAAACTCCGGTGTAGAAAGCTGTCTCTCGCCAACTTCTTCCCAACAAATCGGGGGCCTGCACTTCCGACCATACAAGGCTTCAAACGGAGCCATTCCAATAGTGACTTGGTAGCTGTTGTTATATGAAAACTCCACCAAGGAAAGCGAATCCTGCCAGCCACCGCTGAAATCCATCACTACCTCTCGCAGCATATCCTCTAAAGTCTGGATAGTCCGCTCAGACTGTCCGTCTGTCTGTGGGTGATAGGCTGTGCTCAACGCCAATCTCGAACCCATTGCTGCTTGCAGACTCTTCCAAAAGCGAGAAGTAAACCTTGGATCTCTGTCAGACAATATCGAAACAGGAACTCCATGCAATCTAACCACATGGTCGATGTACAACTTCGCCATCTTTTTCATCGAACACCTCACATCATAGGGAATGAAATGGGCTGACTTCGAAAGTCTATCAATAACAACCCAAATTGCATCGCATCCCCTACTCGATCGAGGTAGATGAGTCACGAAATCCAAGCTCTGCAGCAAACCACCAGGTCTCATCCTCTCAGCCTTGACCTGCTGGCAATTCAGACATCTAGCAACAAAAGCAGAAATGTCGCTCTTCATACCTGTCCACCAGTAGTGAGACTTCAAGGCATGGTACATCTTTCGCTCGCCTGGATGCACACTGTATCGGCTACAATGTGCTTCATTCATGAGGGTCTCCTTCAGATCAATCAGGTTCGGAACTACTAATCTCCCTCTGAACCTCAAACATCCATCAGCGGCAACAGAGAAATCATCAGACTGACCCGACTACGCCTTAATCCTCAGCTCATGGATATAGGGGTCGGTCCTCTGCGCCTCCCTGATGTCCATCACAATCTGCGGTTCCACTTGGAGAGAAGAAACGAAGAAATACTGATCACTCGGCTGGAATCGCCAACCAGAAGTACTCAACTCCTCATGAACTTTAGAAATACTCAAAGATGCTAACATATCAGGCTGGGTCTTTCTGCTCAAAGCGTCGGCTACTAAGTTCACACGCCCAGGCTGATACTGAATCTCACAATCGAAGTCCTTAAGAAATTCCATCCAGCGTCGCTGCCTCATATTCAAATCCGACTGCGTGAAGATGATGTCCATCACAATCTGCGGTTCCACTTGGAGAGAAGAAACGAAGAAATACTGATCACTCGGCTGGAATCGCCAACCAGAAGTACTCAACTCCTCATGAACTTTAGAAATACTCAAAGATGCTAACATATCAGGCTGGGTCTTTCTGCTCAAAGCGTCGGCTACTAAGTTCACACGCCCAGGCTGATACTGAATCTCACAATCGAAGTCCTTAAGAAATTCCATCCAGCGTCGCTGCCTCATATTCAAATCCGACTGCGTGAAGATATATTTCAGGCTCTTGTGGTCGGTGTACACCACAAACTCTTCACCATAGAGATAATGCCGCCAAATCTTCAAGGCAAACACTATCGCAGCCAACTCCAAATCATGAACCGGGTACCTCGTCTCGTGAGGCTTCAACTGTCGAGACGCATATGCAATCACATACCCGTTCTGCATCAAAACACACCCTAATCCACTCAGAGAAGCATCGGAGCACACAACAAATCCTCCGGAGCCAGACGGTAGGGCCAAAACAGGAGCAGTAGTCAACTTCTCCTTCAGCGTCTGAAAACTGTACTCGCACTCATCTGTCCATACAAATCTCTTATCTTTCTGAGTCAACTGCGTCATAGGCCTGGCTATCGAAGAAAACTTCTCAATGAAACGCCTATAGTATCCGGCCAATCCCAAGAAGCTACGGATCTCTGAAACGTTCCGAGGTCTCTCCCAGTTAAGCACTGCTTCGACCTTGCTCGGATCTACCAAAATTCCTTGTGCTGAAATCACGTGACCCAAAAAGATAATCCTGTCGAGCCAAAACTCGCACTTGCTAAATTTGTCATAGAGCTGCGAGTCTCTCAATCTCTGCAATACAAGTCTCAAATGCTCCTTGTGCTCTCTCTTGCTCCTCGAGTACACCAAGATGTCATCTATGAAGCCGATAATGAACCGATCGATATACTCGCTGAAGACGCGATTCATCAAATCCATAAAGACAGCAGGGGCATTCGTCAATCCAAAAGGCATGACAAGAAACTCAAAATGCCCATATCGAGTCCGGAAGGCCGTCTTTGCCACATCAGCGTCTCTAATTCGCATCTGGTGATAACCAGAGCGCAAATCGATCTTCGAGTAAACAACCGATCCCTGTAACTGATCGAACAAGTCATCAATCCTCGGCAGATGATACTTGTTCTTCACCGTGGCCTTATTCAACTGTCTAAAGTCCACGCACATCCTCATAGTGCCATCTTTCTTTTTCACAAACAAAATAGGAGCTCCCCAAGGCGACATGCTCGGTCTGATGAAGCTTTTCTCTAAGAGATCGCTCAACTGTTACTTCAGTTCTTTCAACTCTGCGGGCGCCAACCGGTAAGGAGCTCTA
This sequence comes from Dorcoceras hygrometricum, assembly GCA_001598015.1. Taxonomy (NCBI): domain Eukaryota; kingdom Viridiplantae; phylum Streptophyta; class Magnoliopsida; order Lamiales; family Gesneriaceae; genus Dorcoceras; species Dorcoceras hygrometricum. The sequence goes on along the minus strand of KV010710.1, from coordinate 16,652 downwards.
GAAATCGGGGCAGTACCGGGCGCCAACTCGATGCTGAAATCAATCTCACGTCGAGGAGGGAATCCTGGAATCTCATCTGGAAACACGTCGGGAAACTCTCGAATAACGGGGATGTCACGCAACTCTAATCGCTGCTCCTGGGAACTATCAAGCGCATAGATCATGAATCCTGCATTACCTAGCGATAGAAGGCTAAACATCT
>KV010710.1:0-15921 GCA_001598015.1 Dorcoceras hygrometricum | reverse complement strand
CCGGCTGACCACAAAGGTGGCAGAGTCCTCGGACTCCTCGACACTGCGAAGTCTCATGACTCCCTCCGCACTGACTACAAAAACCGCCTCCAGAACCGCTACCAGAACCACTGCCAGAACCAGAGCTCACTGATCCAGAAGAACTCGAATGGCCCTTCTTCTTGAACTGCTTCCCTCTAGGTCTAAACTGCTGGCGACTTGACTGCTGTGACCCCTGAGGAGATTGGTACGACTGCGACACCGCCTGAGCCGGCTGAGAAGCACGCGCGGTCGTCTGATGCACTCGAGCCTCAGGATCCATCAAACTCTCCTCGATATCCACTGCATTGTTCACAGCATCCATGAAACTCTCCGGGGACCCAGACAGCACCATCCGATACAGGTCAGGTCTCAAGCCCTTCAAAAACTTGTTCCTCTTCGTTCGTTCCTGGTTCGCCACAGCTGGCATGTACACTAGAAGAGCAGAAAACCGTCTAGCATACTCGGCCACACGCATATCACCTTGCTTCAGGTTATCAAACTCACGTTCCCAACTAGCGAAGTAGGACTCTGGGGTGTATTCGCGTCGAAAGGCCTCGCAGAAAACATCCCAAGTGAGCATCGTCCCACTATCTCGAAGCATCCTCGAAGTACTCCTCCACCAGCACTGAGCATCATCTCGCAGCTGCAGCACTGCCAACTTCAGTCTCTTTTCTGGAGCATACTCCAGGGTATCAAATAGCTCTTCCATCTGAACAAGCCACGCCTCAGCCCTAGCGCCACCCTCAGTACCGGCCAACGTCGGTGGGTTCGTCCGCTGAAATCGGGCTAAGACTAACTCCATTCCACCTATCTGCCTAGTGACGTCCTCCACCTGGGCGTCATCATCACTACCTGCTCTAGACTCCTCCTCAGAACGTCTAGTCCTCCTACCTCCTCCACGTCTCGGCGGCATCTAATCAAGCCTAGAGGTAAGATCTCACAGCACATAAAATAACAAGGCAGATAATAGATCACATAAGTCACAGAGGAAATCAAAATCAAATCAAAACTCTGTGCCTAGACTCGAGTGTGATCAAAAGAAATCGAGCTTATCCCAGTTTAAGCTCTGATACCAAAAATGTCAGGCCCCGTGCTAATTAGAACAATTAACACATAATAAGCGCATAATCACGGAAGCTTAAAATCAGGGCTTAAAAATTTTTCGAAATACAATGGCCTGAACTTCAAATCATACATTCAAAATATTCGATATTCAAAATATAAGTTAAATCAAACTCATACCACAAGCAACCACATAATTCAATTCAAAATACAGATCTCCCAAATACAATAAAACACGGGGCATCCCCCGGTTTAATATATATCATAAGTAAACTGGGACTCAGGGATGAGGGGATCGACCAGCTGAACTTCCACTCTGCGCAGCTTGGTTACCTAAAGCTCCTGCAAATGGGCACGCAGACCCCGCAAAACAAAGCAGGAAACACATACGAGGTCAAGCCTCAGTACGAAGAGCTATCAAAGCAGGTAAACATGCCACATGCTACTAATCGATGCTATGAATGCATGAAGGCTATCAAGAAATCGGATAGCTAGACCAGTATATCAACTGGAAACTCAATCAAGCCTCTATACCACTCACAGCCAATCAGCCGGTGGAAATCATCGGTCCGTGATCATCGGGGCCCGTCAGCCCATCACAGCTCGGCGGTAGACACTCGTATCCGGTAGTCACCGCTCCGACGATAGCGTTGGAATTTTCGAACACGACTCAACAGTCGGCCAGTCACAACGTGGCACCCAAAGGTAATCGAATCAATCTGACAATTCAGGCTCAAGGAAGAGCTATCAAAGCAGGTAAACATGCCACATGCTACTAATCGATGCTATGAATGCATGAAGGCTATCAAGAAATCGGATAGCTAGACCAGTATATCAACTGGCAACTCAATCAAGCCTCTATACCACTCACAGCCAATCAGCCGGTGGAAATCATCGGTCCGTGATCATCGGGGCCCGTCAGCCCATCACAGCTCGGCGGTAGACACTCGTATCCGGTAGTCACCGCTCCGACGATAGCGTTGGACTTCTCGGACACGACTCAACAGTCGACCAGTCACAACGTGGCACCCAATCAGGTAATCAAATCAATCTGTCAAAGGCTCAATATGTATGCATGATGCCAATCAATATCAATGCTCAATGCATACAATGCACAATACGTAAAACAGAATGTAACTCAATCATTCAACATACTGATTCACGTAATTCACAGCCGCAAGATTCACAACATCAATCACAGCATGTTTATGCCCAAAGCTGCTAAGGGCTGCTCAATTCGTACCTCAATTCCTCAATTTACCTAACAGAATCTCCTGGCTCAAATCACGCAGCAGGAACTTCCGGGAAGCTCAAATCTGTTACAACATAACTTAAATCTTAGCTCAATCTCTTCATAAGTACGCTAATCCTACGGCCAGAAGTCTAATTCAATTCCTACACTTCTACGCAGGCATTAACTACTAACAACCGAGCTCAAACTACAAGAAAAGCTCACCCAAAAGCTCAAAAGAACCAACTGCTGAATCTACTCAACAAAACCAGCAATTCACGAACGAGCAGGGCCTTCGGGATCTCTCAACTCGTCGCTCCTATCTTCCAAACTAGCATCAATGGAAAGAGCAAGTCTCAAGGAGTCCAGCGCCACCAAGAATGCCAACAACGGAGGCTGGAATCAACGGGAAAAGGCAATAGAACACGACGGTGAACAGTAGCTCGACGAGGGTTTGGGGAAGAAGAGATAAGAAATATCTGGCTCAAAATAATTCTAAGTGTCGATCAACACTTCTATAAATACCGCGTCACTTCCTCGCTCAGTCTCACGCTACGCGCAATGTCTGCCAGCAGCAACTTCAATTCATACCAAAACCAGCAGATCTTCATGCGTCACGCTGATGTCACCATATCTGCTGATTCCAATTCCACCAGCAGGAGCTACAGTAACTTTGACCAGCGTTGAATTCACCAAAAATCGATAATGCTCATTTCCTAACCAAGCGCTGCGACTGAAATTTCAGTAGGAATCATATTCCCTACGTAATTCCCTCAAATAAACGTGATTAATCCCAAATCAAATCAATTAATCACTAATCTAACTTCTCAATCCTCACAACATCTGAACAGTGCTAACAACAGTAGTCAACTCAGATATGTTGACCAGCACGTGGCAGCTTCTCACATCCGCGTGCTAAAGCTAACAGATGTCTCTCGCTACCCTCATATCAGCGCTCGCTAGCTACCCAACACCGTTGACCTACGTTGACATCTGGTCACGCCATTGAACAGATTTCACCCACTAGCGAGACATGTGAAATTGCAACACGACGACGCATCACTACTCGCGCCAGTCTCCACGACTCAGATGTCACTCGCTATCACCTCAACTGAGTACTCACGTCTGAATATTAACTGGGACCAGATCTCTATCGAAGGACTCAACGAATCAACTCCAAATTAAACACAGATTTGACCAAAATCCCCAATTCTGAAATTCGATTATCCATAACTCTCGATTAATCACCAATTTTCGAATCTCAATCCTCACACGCTCGACGACTTCTCACCCTTCCTTTATGAAGGGGCAACTGACATCTGGACAGCTTCTCACCCTTCCGTGGTGACCGTCTGTTATCTACGTCATAAATCCTCTAAAACTAAACATTTCTTCCTTTAAACTCATATCTGATTGAAAACAGATTTGAACTTCATCGGGGTTCACTACATTTTGAAACTCGTTTCTCTTTAAAATCTCACTGAGCATCATATTTGACTACTAGGAACTTATCGCTGAAGTGAAAATCAGATTTGACTATCAAAATAGCATTCGGATGCAAAACAGATCTTAGTCGTAGAAATAGATTCCACTGAAAAGATATATCACTCTTTAAAGAAACAGACTTGGCTAACGAAATTGCACTGCTGGCGTGAAAACAGATTTGACTCTAGAAACAGTGTTTAAGAGCGAAACAGATTCGACATCTGCAAGGCAAACTTGATATGCGATTTCAGACTTGAAGATAGGATCTGGTTACTAGCATAGGAAAACCGACTTGGCTGTGAGACTTAGTGCTGAAATATCTCGACGACACCCAAGATACCAGCTCCGCTTATCTAACCGGAACAAAATCTCGATTGGACCAGCATCACCGATTACTTGGAGTCAAGTCCAGACATCGCCATTCACCAAGAAGAAGAACTTCATAATCTTTCAGGGAACCAGAACCTGAATGCTCAATGTTTTAAAAAAACAACACATGCGCTTAAAACATACTGGAATTCCTTTTAAAACAGAAAACAACAATGAACCCGATCTTTCATTTTCATAAACATTCTTGAACATTGCTATATCTTTAACATAAGCAGGCAAGAAAACAGAACTGAGGAAAAACAATATATGCTTTAAAATGGTGTAGCAAAGATCAGCTTTTACTTGCCTTAACACTGGATACACGGCGGCAGTTGGTTCCTGCAGAATTCCTTCTCAAGCACCACGACAAGCTTCAGAGAGTTTTGAGAGAATGGAAGATTTTCTTTTTTGAATGAAAGTGAACACATTTTTTGTCAGGCTCCGTGCTAATAAACATAGATTATAGCACAATTAAGCACATAATCACGGAAACATAAAATCGGGCTTCAAATTTTTCGAAATAAAATGGGCCTGAACTCAAAAACATACATTCAAAATATAAATACTCAAAATACGAGTTAACTCAAACTCATATAAAACAGGTACAATCAATACTCAACTCAAATACAGATCCCCAATACCTAAAAACACAGGGCATCCCCCGGTTCAATACATATCATAAAATAAAAGGGACTCAAGGAAACGGGGATCGACCAGCTGGCACTCCACTTGGTCCAGCTTGGTTACCTATAGATCCTGCAAATGGGCAACGCAGACCCAAACAACACAAAAGCAGGAAAGCAAATACGAGGTCAAGCCTCAGTACGAAGAGCTATCAAAACAGCAAATCATGCACATGCTATAAATCAATGCTACGAAATGCATGAGGGCTATCAAGGATTGGATAGCTAGACCAGTATATCAACTGGAAAATCATCTCAGTCGAGCCTCTATACCACGCATGGTAAATCAACCGGGGAAATCATCGGTCCATGATATTCCGGCCCGTCAGCCATCACAGCTCGGTGGTATTCCGAAACGACAAGTCAGTGGCTCACCACTCCGATGATAGCGTTGGACTTTTCAGGCACAATACATCAGTCGCCCAGTCACAACGTGGCTCTCAATCAGGTCATCAATCAATCTGTCAGGCTCAATACTGCATGAATGCCAATCAATAATCAATATCAATGCATACAATAATTCATACGTGAAAACAGAACATAAAATCATATAAAACATCAGTCTGTTCCACGTAGATGCATCCATCAATGCAGGCAGATTTCATAACACGAAGTATAGCCATGTCCAAACTCAAAGCTGCAAAGGTCGCTCAATTCGTACCTTCAACGGCTAATTTCTACCTCAACAAATTTTGGACAGGGTGCGGCAACTACACAGCCTAGGCAACAGATCTCTCCGGGTTTCCTCAACCACGACAGAAGATTCCTAGAAGCTGAAATCTGCTAAAGCATCGCATAAAACAGTTCAACACTAAGTCGAATCCGCTTAGTACCTACGGTCAGATCTAATCTCTAGTTCTATACATCTACGTAGGTATCAACAGCTGAACTAATACTTAAAACAACAAAGGATATTCACCCAAAAGCTCAAAAGAGCTATCGGAATTCTCGAGTTCCACTGGGCAAGAATAATCGAGCAACACTGCTACTTCGCGATCCTCTCCAAGGCCAATCTACCGCCTCCAAATGGTAGCAATCGAAAGAGGAAGTCACAAGGAATTCATCGCCACCAATATCACTCAGAACAACGGCAGAAAGCGGCGGCAATCGGTGGAATTGGGTTAAGGTGAACAGTAGCTAACGAGGGTTTGCAAATGGAGATAAGAAATATCGGGTTCAGAATAATTCTAAGTGTCGATCAACACGTATCTATATATATATATCTCCGATCCAACAGCTGCTGTTCTCAAATAATCAGACAACGAAACAGTAGGTATCTCACGCCAGAAACCAGCGTCTGCTCTCAACAGCAAACAGCATCAATCTCAGACGTTGCATTCAAAAAGGAACGTCAAAACGACGCCGCATCAACTAATCAAAATGATGCCGCAGCGATCCAACAGCTGACAACAGATTCCTCTTCCACAACAACCAGCAGCTGGTCGCGCTAATTAACTCAAACAACGACGTAAAGGACTCGTCATCATATCTGATGAACTAAACGCCCGCAACAGCGATCGCTAGCACGAAACCAATACGATGTCGCCTCCAATAATAAAAACGACGGCGTTTTGCACCCGCTACAAGAACTCGCTATCAACAGCAGACACAAAGCGTTAAACCAAAACGCTGCGTTTCAATTTATCAAAACGACGTCGCGTTGCTCCTACAACTGGTTACTCAAACCAACGGCTGGTCACTTAACAAAAACACATCCTCCGCAATGCAACTGCTGATTTGTGCTAATATATCAGCAGTCAACACCAAAAGGTTGACCAACACGTGTCGCTTTCTCGCTAAATCTCGCGCCCGACGCAACTTCTGCCAGCAGAAACCTCTTAAAGCGCTACTACTGAATTGAAAAACGACGACGCATCACTCATTCGCTACAGTAGGAACCTGAAATACACTACACCTGATTCCTCATATTAGCGCTACGTCTGGTTCTACGAAACGACAGCGTATTACTCCTACGCCACCAACAACTGATAACAGACTTCACTAACTAGCGCTACAGCTGAATTCTTCTGGAATTAGATTTTCTCTCATAAAACCCTCAACATTAGCGCTACTAATTCCAAATCAATTCAATAATCATTAATCTAAAATCTGATTCTTCACATTCTCCCCACCTTAAGAGATTTCGTCCTCGAAATCAAAGGCAAACTCAGGGAAAATCCAATCAAAACATTCAAATCAAACACAATCATCTAACCAAACTCGAAGCAAAGAATCAGAATTTACCTGGAATTCACACTATCAGTGCTCAAACAGATGAGGCCATTCCTGCCTCATCTTCTCCTCAACTTCCCAGGTAGCTTCCTCTCGGCCATGCTTACTCCATTGGACCATCACCAACGGAATCACTTTGTTCCTCAGCTGCTTCTCCTTCCTATCCAGAATCTGCACTGGATATTCTACATAACTCAAGGCAGAATCCAGCTCAACTTCGTTGGTTCTCAATACATGGGACGGATCTGGCTCATATATTCTCAACATTGACACATGAAAAACGTCATGCATCGCTGCTAACTCATCAGGCAGCCTCAATCGATAAGCCAACTGTCCAATCCGCTCAACAATCTCGAAATCTGCACTGGATATTCTACATAACTCAAGGCAGAATCCAGCTCAACTTCGTTGGTTCTCAATACATGGGACGGATCTGGCTCATATATTCTCAACATTGACACATGAAAAACGTCATGCATCGCTGCTAACTCATCAGGCAGCCTCAATCGATAAGCCAACTGTCCAATCCGCTCAACAATCTCGAAGGGACCAATGAATCTAGGAGCTAATTTGCCTTTAAATCTGAATCGTATCATGCTCTTGAAAGGAGAAACTTTGAGAAATACTCGATCGCCAACCTCAAACTCTAACAGTCGACGTCTTCGGTTAGCATAGCTGGTAAATCTATCTTGTGCAGCCTTCATTCTACTTCGAATCAAATCAATCTGATCTTTCATATGCTGCACAAACTCAGGGGTAGAAAGTTGTTTCTCACCAACTTCTTCCCAACAAATCGGAGATCTGCATTTTCGACCATACAACGCCTCAAATGGAGCCATCCCGATAGTCACCTGGTAGCTATTATTATACGAAAACTCAACCAAGGACAAAGAATCCTGCCAGCCACCACTGAAATCCATCACAACTGCTCCCAGCATATCCTCTAAAGTTTGGATGGTCTGCTCAGACTGACCATCTGTCTGTGGGTGATAGGCTGTACTCATAGCCAATCTCAAACCCATCGCTGCTTGCAGACTCTTCCAAAAACGAGAGGTGAATCTTGGATCTCTGTCAGACACTATCGAAACAGGCACTCCATGCAGTCTAACCACATGGTCGATATACAGCTTCGCCATTTCTTCATCGAACACCTCACGTCATAGGGAATGAAATGGGCTGACTTCAAAAGTCTATCAATCATCACCAAAATCGCATCACATCCCCTACTCAACCGAGGTAGATGTGTCACAAAATCCATGGCGATGTGCTCCGAATTCCATTGGGGCACCTCCAAACTCCGTAGCAATCCACCAGGTCTCATCCTCTAAGCCTTGATCTACTGGAAATTCAGACATCTAGCAACAAAACCAGAGATGTCGCTCTTCATGCCTTCCCACCAATAGTGATATTTCAAGGCATGGTACATCTTTGTCTTGCCCGGATGCACACTGTAATGACTACAATGCGCTTCATTCATGATGGTCTCTTTCAAACCGATCAAGTTTGGAACCACCAATCTCCCTCGAAATCTCAAACATCCATCCGAAGAAACAGAGAAATCATCAGACTGACCACCTTGGGCTTTGATTGTCAACTCATGAACATATGGATCAGTCCTCTGCGCCTCTCTGATGTCACTCACAATCTACGGTTCTACTTGAATCGAAGAAACCATAAAGTACTGATCACCCGGCTGAAAAAGCCAACTAGAAGTACTCAACTGCTCATAGACTTTAGAGACACTCTAATACGAAAGCATCGCAGGCTGGGTCTTCCTACTCAAAGCATCTGCTACTGAGTTCATCCGCCCAGGCTGATACTGAATCTCACAGTTAAAGTCCTTGAGCAATTCCATCCATCGTCGTTGCCTCATATTCAGATCAGACTGCGTGAAGATATATTTCAGGCTATTGTGGTCGGTGTACACCACAAATTCTTCACCATACAGATCATGTCGTCAAATCTTCAAGGCAAACACTATCGCAGCCAACTCCAGATCATGAACAGGGTACCTCGTCTAGTGAGGCTTCAACTGTCGAGACGCATAGGCAATCACGTACCCGTTCTGCATCAGAACACATTCCTAAACCATTGAGAGAAGCATCGGAGCACACGACGAATCCTCCAGATCCAGACGGCAGAGCCAAAATAGGAGCAGTAGTCAACTTCTCCTTCAACGTCTGAAAACTATACTCGCACTCATCAGTCCAAACGAACTTCCGATCCTTCTGAGTTAAATTAGTCAGAGGCTATCGAAGAGAACTTCTCGATAAAACGCCTGTAATAGCCAGCAAATCCCAAGAAGCTGCGAATCTCTGAAACGTTCCTAGGTCTCTCCCAATTAAGAACTGCTTCGACCTTACTCGGATCCACCGAAATCCCTTGCGCCGAAATCACATGACCCAAAAAGATAATTCCATCAAGACAAAATTCACACTTGCTGAATTTGGCGTACAATTGCGAGTCTCTCAATCTCTGCAACACCAATCTGAGATGCTCCTTATGCTCTCTGATGCTCCTCGAGTACACTAGGATGTCATCTATGAAGACGATTACGAACCGATCGATGTAATCGCTAAAGACACGATTCATCAAATCCATGAAAATAGCTGGGGCATTTTTCAACCCAAACGGCATGACAAAAACTCATAATGCCCATATCGAGTTCGGAAAGCTGTCTTTGCCACGTCAGCGTCTCTAATCCACAACTGGTGATAACCAGAGAGAAAATCAATATTCGAGTATACGATCGATCCTTGCAACTGATCGAACAAGTCATCAATCCTCGGAAAAGGATACTTGTTCTTCATCATCGCTTTATTCAACTGTCGGAAATCCACGCACATCCTCATAGATCCATCCTTCTTCTTCAGAAAAAGAATTGGAGCTCCCCAAGGCGACATACTCGGTCTGATGAAGCCCTTCTCCAAGAGATCTCTCAACTGATCCTTCAGCTCTTTCAACTCTGATGGCGCCAACGGGTAAGGAGCTCTAGAAATCGGGGCGGTACCTGGTACCAATTCGATACTCAAGTCGATCTCACGTCTCGGAGGGAATCCAAGAATCTCATCTGGAAACACGTCGGGAAACTCTCTGACGATCGGAATGTAACTCAACTCTAATCGGGGCTCTTGGGAAACGTCAAGCGCGTAGATCATGAATCCCGCATTATCCAGCGATAGCAGGCTAAACATCTCCATGGCGGACACCAGTGGAATCTTCGAGCGTGAATCAGCACCGTAGAACTCCAACTTCTCACCCGAGTCAGGGCGAAATCTCACCACACCATGAAAACAGTCAACAGTAGCCTTATAGCAAGATAATACATCCATTCCCAAGATGAAATCAAAACTCTGATTCCCAAAACAATCAGATTGGACACCAAAACATGCTCATCAAATCGAAGCACACAATCCAACACCACTTCACGGGACCATAGATTCACACCAGCAGGGGTAGACACGGAAAAAACATCACACAATGGGGAAGAACTCAACCCATGCTCACAAACAAACATCTCAGAAATAAAAGAGTGTGATGCACCAGTGTCAAATAGAACTCTCGCAGGATAATCAAAGATAAAGCATGTACCTGCGATCATCATACCAGGCGCCTCCTCAGCCTGCAGGATAATCAAAGATAAAGCATGTACCTGCGATCATCATACCAGGCGCCTCCTCAGCCTGCTCTCTCGTCAAAGCGTTTGCCTGAGCCTGCTGCGGAATCTGGAACGGAGGTCTCAAAGGTGCTCCAAACCTAGAAGGCTCACGGGGTTGGAATCCAGATCGCTGGGTAGGGGCAGGAAACTGCGGTCTCTGAGAAGAACCACCAGCTGATCCCTACTGCGAAGGAACTGAAGACTGACCCCTCAACAAAGGACACACTCTCCGATAATGTCCAGGCTGTCCACAGTTATTGCAAGTCCCCTGAACTCCACGACCCTGCGAAGTAGGATGCTTCCCTCCGCACTGTGCACAAGAACCACCAGAACCACTGCTACCAGAACTCACGGAACCAGAGGAACTCGAGTTCGCCTTCTTCTTAAACTGTTTTCCTCGAGGTCTAAACTGTTGGCAACTAGACTGCTGCGACCCTAGAGGAGAATGAAACGATTGTGACGCATCCTGAACAGGCTGATAGGTGCGTCCAGTAGTCGGCTGAATCGGAGCCTCTACCTCCAACAAACTCTCCTCAATATCCACCGCTCGGTTCCCTACATCTATATAGGTCGCAGGCAAACCAGACAACAACATCCGGTACAAATCAGGCCTCAAACAATTCAGAAACTTGTTCCTCTTTGTCCTCTCCTGGTTAGCTACATGGGGGACATACATCAAAAGCGAAGAGAACTGTCGGGCATACTCAGCTACTCTCATGTTCCCTTGCTTCAGATTATCAAACTCTCGCTCGTGACTGTTGTAGAAGGACTCAGGGGTATATACTCCTGTCGAAACGCCTCACAGAAGCTCTCCCAAGTAATCACAGCCCCACTATCTCGAAGGATACGAGAAGTACCTCTCCACCAGCGATGTGCATTGTCTCTCAGCTGAAACACCGCCAGTTTCAGTCTCTTCTCCGGAGCGTACTCCAAGGTATCGCACAATTCTTCCATCTGAACTATCCAACTTTCAGCCATCAGACCGCCCTCAGCACCGGCAAATGTCGGAGGGTTCGTCCGCTGAAACCTATCCAAGACCAACTCCATCTCGCCTATCTTTCTAGTAACGTTCTCAACCTGATGAACATCATCTTCACTATCTTCCCTAGACTCCTCCTCGATACGTCTAGTCGTCCTACCTCTTCCCCTCCTCGACTGCATCTAAACAAGTCTAGAGGTAAGATCTCACCGCAGATATATCACATAGACATATAAAAGATCACATAAGTCACAGAGTTAATCAAAATCAAATCAAAACTCTGTGCCTAGACTCGAGTGTGGTCAAAGGAAATCGAGCTTATCCAAGTTTAAGCTCTGATACCAAAAATGTCAGGCCCCGTGCTAATTAACATAGATTATAGCACAATTAATCACGTAATCACAGAAGCGTAAAATCGGGCTTAAAAATTTTTCGAAATAAAATGGGCCTAAACTCAAAAACATACATTCAAAATATCAATACTCAAAATACGAGTTAACTCAAACTCATGTAAAACAGGTAACAATCAATACTCAACTCAAATACAGATCCCCAATACCTAAAAACACAGGGCATCCCCCGGTTCAATACATATCATAAAATAACTGGGACTCAAGGAAACGAAGATCGACCAGCTGGCGCTCCACTTGGTCCAGCTTGGTTACCTATAGATCCTGCAAATGGGCAAAGCAGACCCAAAGAACACAAAAGCAGGAAAACAAATACGAGGTCAAGCCTCAGTACGAAGAGCTATCAAAACAGCAAATCATGCACATGCTTTAAATCAATGCTATGAAATGTATGAGGGCTATCAAGGATCGGATAGCTAGACCAGTATATCAACTGGCAAATCATCTCAGTCGAGCCTCTATACCAGGCACGGTAAATAAACCGGGGAAATCATCGGTCCGTGATATTCCGGCCCGTCAGCCATCACAGATCGGTGGTATTCCGAAACGACAAGTCAGTCGCTAACCACTCCGATGATAGCGTTGGACTTTTTAGGCACAACACATCACTCGCCCAGTCACAACGTGGCTCTCAATCAGGTCATCAATCAATCTGTCAGGCTCAATATGTATGCATGAATGCCAATCAATAATCAATATCAATGCATAAAATAATTCATACGTGAAAACAAAACATAATATCATATAAATCATCAGTCTGTTCCACGTAAATGCATCCATCAATGCAGGCAGATTTAATAACACGAAGTATAGCCATCTCCAAGCTCAAAGCTGCAAAGGTCGCTCAATTCGTACCTTCAACGACTGATTTCTACCTCAACATATTTAGGACAGGGCGCGGCAACTACACAGCCTAGGCAACAGATCTCTCCGGGTTTCCTCAACCACGGCAGAAGATTCCTAGAAGCTGAAATCTGCTAAAGAATCGCCTAAATAAGTTCAACACTAAGTCGAATCCGCTTAGTACCTATGGTCAGAACTAATCTCTAGTTATATACATCTACGTAGGTATCAACAGCTGAACTAATACTTAAAACAACAAAGGATACTCACCCAATAGCTCAAAAGAGCTGGGGGAATTCTCGGGTTCCACTGGGCAAGGATAATCGAGCAACACTGCTACTTCGTGATCCTCTCCAAGGCCAATCTACCGCCTCCAAATGGTAGAAATCGAAAGAGGAAGTCACAAGGAATTCATCGCCACCAATATCACTCAGAACAACGGCGGAAAGCGGCGGAAATCGGCGGAATTGGGTTACGGTGAACAGTAGCTAACGAGGGTTTGCAAATGGAGATAACAAATATCGGATTCAGAATAATTCTAGTGTCGATCAACACTTATCTATATATATATATATATCTCCGATCCAACAGCTGCTGTTCTCGAATAATCAGACAACGAAACAGTAGGTATCTCATGCCAGAAACCAGCGTCTGCTCTCAACAGCAATCATCAGACGTTGCATTCACAAAGGAACGTCAAAACGACGCCGCATCAACTAATCAAAACGACACCGTAGTGCTCCAATAGCTGACAACAGATTCCTATTCCAAAACAACCAGCAGCTGGTCGCGCTAATTAACTCAAACGACGACGTAAAGGACACGTTATCATATCTGATGAACTAAACGCCCGCAACAGCGATCGCTAGCGCGAAACCAATACGACGTCGCCTCCACTAATATAACGACGGCGTTTTGTACCCGCTACAGGAACTCGCTGTCAACAGCAGACACAAAGCGTTAAACCAAAACGCTGCGTTTCAACTTATCAAAACGACATCGCGTTGTTCCTACGACTGGTTACTCAAACCAACGGCTGGTCACTTAACAAAAACACATCCTCCGCAATGAAACTGCTGATTTGTGCTAATATATCAGCAGTCAACACCAAAAGGTTGACCAACACATGTCGCTTTCTCGCTAAATCTCGCTCCCGACGAGCGCTACTACTGAATAGCGAAACGACGACGCATCACTCATTCGCTACAGTAGGAACCTGAAAATTCACTACACCTGATTCCTCATATTAGCGCTACGTCTGGTTCTACGAAACGACAGAGTATTACTCCTACGCCACCAACGACAAATAATAGACTTCACTAACTAGCGCTACAGCTGAATACTACTGGAATTAGATTTTCTCTCATAAAACCCTCAACATTAAAGCTAATAATTCCAAATCAATTCAATAATCACTAATCTAAAATCTGATTCCTCACATTTTTCATGTAAACAATCATATAAAAGAGCATGATTGTCATTAGGTGAAAACACTCGAGTAGGCATGGGATTCCTACCAACTAGTTGTCCTTTTTGAAAGATTTGTAAAAAGCTCCAATATACTGTTTTAAATTTAGGAAATTACCAAAGGTTGAAGAGGACAATTTGCTCAATTTGAAAGCATTATCGAACAAAATCTGAAATCTGCTCGTATCGTGCTTGATGCGAAAGCTGCTCGGAATCCTTCTGCGCCGTATCTCAAATCTGAACTCAGCTTTTGAAACAATTAAAATGAAATTAAAGCTGAAATATGAAATCTAGAAATATCATCACGACCCTTAAAATAAAAAGGGTTCATAAATGTCGTCCTATGGATTTTGGGGCGCTACAACTCTACCCTCCTTATTGAAATTTCGTCCTTGAAATTTATTTACCAAACAGGTCTGGGTAGAGACTATGCATATCAGCTTCGGTCTCCCACGTAGATTCTCTTTCTGTTTGGTTAGACCATTACTTTAACCATAGGGATTATATGGTTTCTTAGTTTCCTAATCTCTCTAAGAAGAATCCTCTCGGGTCTCTCTTCGTAACTCAGATCTAGTGCTAACTGAATCGGCTCATGGTTCAATACATGCGATGGATTGGGAATATACTTCCTAAAAGCTGATACGTGAAAAACACTATGCACAGCAGACAGATGCGGGGACAATGCTAAACGATAAGCTAAGGTTCCTACTCGTTCCAGAATCTCATAAGGTCCAATATATCTGGGATTCAGCTTTCCTTTCTTTCCGAAACGCATTACTCTTTTCATCGGAGCTACTCTCAAAAACATATGGTCGCCCACCTAAAAATTTAGCTCTCATTGTCTATTATCTGCATATCTCTTCTGTCTGCTCTGAACAGCTCTCATCCATTCTCTAATCTTTCTAACAGCCGCAGCTGTTTGCTCTATTACATCTGGTCCTAAACCAGCTCGCTCTCCTACCTCATCCTAGTGAAGAGGTGTTCTACATTTGCGACCATAGAGAGCTTCTTATGGGGCCATCTGGATAGAAGATTGGAAACTGTTGTTATACGCAAATTCTACCAACGGCAGCTTTAAATCCCAGCTTTCTGAAAAATCCACAATACAAGCTCTGAGTAAATCTTCTAAAATCTGAATCACCCTTTCAGATTGTCCATCTGTCTGGGGGTGAAAGGCTGTGCTAAAAGTCAACTTCGTACCTAAATCTCTATGCAAACTCTTCCAGAAAGCTGACGTAAACTTATAATCTCTATTAGATACTATCGAAACTGAAACACCGTGCAGTCTCACTATTTCCTTCACATACAAATCTGCATATTTGCTCACATCATATGTTGTATTAACTAGTAAGAAATGAGCTGACTTAGTGACTCTGTCTACTACAACCCAAATGGAATTATATCCTTGAACAGTCCTGGGTAATCCAACCACAAAATCCATAGATATACATGTTGGTGGATCCGGATCCACCCCCCCGGTC
>KV010709.1:31623-49656 GCA_001598015.1 Dorcoceras hygrometricum | reverse complement strand
GGCTCTGATACCACTATTGGTGGATCCGGATCCGCCCCCCGGTCAGGCAGCGGAAGAACAAAAATATAGAAACCGGGAGGCGATCAATACGATAATCAAAACTACATGTATCGACATACATAGGGTGTTTCAGGCGTGTTACCTCGCTGGCACTTGTGCCTGGCTCCAACCGGTGTTTCAAGAACCCGGCGCTTCTCGGTAGATTGCGGTAGATACGCCAATCCGGTCCACGACCAGATCCGAGACTCCTTCGTCAGACTGCACTAGAAGTCCTGACGAGATCAGCACGATCGGATTCTCCTCGAAAAACTAGGTCGGAACAAAATTCCGGCGAAGTTGGGCGGCGGCGACGGCGGCGCACGGCGGCGGCGGCGTGAGAAGGGAAGGGAGGGGCGGCTAGTGCTAGGGTTAGGGTTGATGAGTGTAGTAATTATGAAGTCTCTTTATCATTAAGTCCAACAATCAACATTAAATAGACTTAAGGTAGACTTGGGCCGGTCCAACGGGCCCGGGTCCAAATGACGATATCAATCGCTGTGACTTCATCGTAACTCCGATCTCCGATCAGATCAGACCGATCGACTCAGTTTCCAAAACTGAATGTTATGATGTGAAAAACAATTTTTCAGATTATTAAACCCTAAATAGCAAAATGACCGTTTTGCCCCTCAACAGAGTCAAATCCCGGTTTGACCCCTGTTGACCTTTAGGAAGTCATACTTCCCGAAATCCTCTTCTCGTGCTCAACACATTGAGCTGAGTATCCGTGTGGGAATTTCGAATCCAGTACTTGTGTGACCCTCAATGGTTCAGGGATACAGCTAGCCGTGGGCCCACAACCATTGTGGCTCCGGAATCACAATTCCGGACCTAACTGTTCTGTTCTTGTGTCGGTACTTTACAGGGGAGCGTTGCACTAAAATGGAAAGAAGACAAGATAGCCATCTGGAGAAGAGTCTTGGCGACGCCCATTGAAGAAGTGTTCTGCAGAGTGAGCGAGACACTTAGTGTTCGTTCAGTTGGTGCAACTACATACTGTGGGAGAATTTCATTGTTTACACAGTGCACCAACAGAGGGAAAATAATCTGAAGTGAAGCTGTCAACTAATCATTCGAGAGAGAGTTTCATTGCAGTTGACAGTGTAGCTAGAATTAGCTTGTTAGAGCATTTCCCTCGTGTGTGAGAAAAACAGAGAGTTGAGCGTTTCAGTGTATCAATCTCACACACCGAGATTCGTTCACATCTGTTTGTGAATGAATCTCGAAATATGTTCACAGATCCCGTCCAAGCATGAAGACGTTAAACTCTTGTGTATGTAGTTAGTGCAACTATTTGCGGCTGGTGTGCAGTTATGAAGTAGTGGATCCTTCCGAGGGGGGAGAAGGGGAGATGTAGGATGTTGATATCCGAACTTCCATAAACAAATATGCTGTGCTGAGTATCGTGTTCTTTAAGCTTTCTGTATTGCATATTTACTTAGCACGCATTGCACGTTTACATATCAGTACCTGCTTGTATTTAGCATTCGCATAAACAGATTTCAGCTCTTAGCATCGCATTGCATTTCAGCAGCACACAAGCACACAAGTCTCGAACAGATTTATGTTGTACATAAATCTGTTTGAGTTGTTTTAAAATATAGGATTCAGTTCTGGTATTTTCCGCATGATTTTTTAAATCATACCAGATCTGTCTCCGGTGCTCTGTTTATTGTAAATGTTCAAGAACAACGAGCTATTGCAGCTCAAGAGTATGTATCAGCAGCGCGAAAATCCTTTAAGCCCTTTAACAAAGCGCGGCTGCTGATCTTCTCTTAGTGATCCTAATTTCAAACGGACCAACAATGGATATACAAGAGAAAACTTGGGCCTGATGGTAAGGTACTGACCTACAAGGCACGACTAGTCGCGAAAGGTTACACTCAAAGGCAAGGTGTTGACTATGATGAAACCTTTTCACCAGTCGCGATATTCAAGTCAATTAGAATCCTACTTGCCATAGCCGCATGGTACGATTATGAGATATGGCAAATAGATGTGAAAACTGTGTTCTTTAATGGAAACATTAAGGAAGAGATCTATATGACGCAGCCTTAGGGTTTCACATCTGTAGGAAGTGAGCATAAAGTATGCATACTTCAGATATCGATCTATGGTCTCAAAAAAGCATCGAGGAGTTGGAACCTGAGATTCGATGAAACAATTAAGGAATTTGGTTTCATCAAGAATCCCGAGGAGCCATGTGTGTATAAGAAGGTAGTTAAGAATGCTAAGACATTCCTTGTACTTTATGTTGATGACATTCTACTCATTGGGAATGATGTAGGAATGTTGCAGTCAACTAAAGTATGGTTTTCTAGTAGATTCTCGATGAAGGAAATGGGTGAAGCATCCTATATTCTTGGAATACAGATCTATCGGGATAGATCGAAAAGGATGCTCGGGCTCACCCAAGCTACCTACATCGATACCATACTTAAGCGGTTCTCTATGGAAGAGTCCAAGAGAGGACACCTACCTATGTGCCACGGGATCACTCTATCTAAGTCTATGTGTCCAAAGACTGATGAGGAGATAGAGAGTATGACACGTGAGCCATATTCCTCGGCAATAGGTAGTATTATGTATGGCATGATCTCAACTAGACCGGACGTTGCATATGCTCTGAGTGTCACGAGCCGCTACCAGGCCAACCCCAGCCAAATGCATTGGAAGGCTGTGAAAGATATTCTTAAGTACTTACGAAATACTAAGAATATGTCCTGTTGGTAATTAGCACGGGGCCTGACAAGTAGGGCATATTGATGCCCGCTGAAGAAGCTCCAGCAGATACCACTGTGGTGACTGGTAAGATTTCTGTCGCCAACATGTCTACAGTAGCATTTTTATATTCTGGTGCAACTCATTCGTTTGTATCAGATAGATTTTCTAAGACTACCGATTAAACCATAAGAAGTAGAGATAGGATATTGTGTACAGATTCCTTCGAGAGAAAACATCGTAACTAATTTGATATTGCGAAATATAGAACTTAAGTTCCAAGGGAATATCGTCTTCGCAGATTTGATAGTATTACCTATGCCTGAGTTTGATTTCATATTGGGAATAGATTGGTTAACCAAATACGCAGCTGTTATAGACTTTAAGCAGAGGTCTGTTCAAATTAAATTACCCAGTGGAACTTCATTTTTGTTCAAAGCCGATAAGTTTAATGGTACTTCCAAGATAATATCAGCCGTTAGGGCCCAGAGGTGTTTAAGCATGGGATGTCAGGGATTTTTAGTAAGTGTATTATCCTTAGAATCTGAAAAGAAAGGTAATTTGGAAGATGTGCATGTCGTAAGAGAGTTTCCAGACGTCTTTCCAGTAGATGTCTCAGGCTTACCCCCAAATCGCGAATTAGAATTCACTATCGATTTAGTATCGAAAGCTGCCCCAGTTTCTAAGCCTCCTTACAGACTTGCCCCTAAAGAAATGAAAGAGCTGAAAGAGCAGATCCAAGATCTTTTGGATAAAGGTTTCATCAGACCCATCACTTCACCATGGGGAGCACCAGTGCTGTTCGTGAAGAAGAAGGACGGTAGTATGAGTCTGTGCATAGACTATAGGGAATTGAATAAGCTGACGATTAAAAATAATTATCCTCTTCCTGGGATTGATGACTTATTTGATCAGTTACGAGGAGCTGTTGTGTTCTCAAAATTAGACCTAAGGTCGGGATATCATCAGCTACGAGTAAAAGAAGCGGACGTGTACAAAACAGCCTTTAGAACCAGGTATGGCCATTATGAATTTTTAGTTATGCCCTTTGGAGTAACTAATGCGCCATCAGTTTTTATGGATTTAATGAATAGAGTATTTCAACCCTTACTCAACAAATTTGTCATCGTGTTCATAGACGATATACGGATTTACTCAAAGAACATAAGTGAGCACGAAAATCACCTTAGAGAAATTTTGCAGATCTTAAGGACTAAGCGGTTGTTTGCGCAATTCAGTAAGTGCGAATTTTGGATTGAGAAGGTTGTATTTTTGGGTCATATTATTTCGAAGAATGGAATAGAAGTAGATCCTTCAAAAGTAGAGGTTGTTCGTGAATGGCCTGTGCCTAAGAGTGTAACAGATGTCCGTAGTTTCTTAGGACTTGCAGGTTATTACCGAAGGTTTATTGAAGGATTTTCCAAAATTGTTGTTCCATTAACCGCCTTGAATAAGAAAGATGTTAAGTATAAGTGGACTCCGAATGTCAGTACAATTTTGAGAAATTAAAATCAGCCCTGATTGAAGCTCCTGTTTTAACATTACCAACCGAGAAAGGAAAATTTGTAATTTATACATATGCGTCAAAGATAGGACTAGGATCTGTTTTGATGCAAGATAAGAAGGTGATCGCTTATGCTTCTAGACAGCTGAAAGTCCATGAGAAAAATTACCCTACACATGATTTAGAGTTAGCAGCAGTGGTCTTCACATTAAATATCTGGAGACACTATCTTTATGGAGAAAAATGCGAAATTTTCACAGACCATAAGAGCCTTAAGTATTTCTTTACCCAGAAAGAGTTGAACATGAGACAAAGGAGATGGCTCGAATTGGTTAAAGATTATGACTGTGCAATCAGCTATCACCCAGGTAAAGCTAATGTAGTAGCTGATGCTTCAAGTAGAAGAAACGTGGGTTTAGCTCAGATTTCTGTTCAGATTCCTTTAGCAAGAGAAATAATCGATTCGAACTAGAAATAATTACAAAGAAAAATGCAGCAATTTTATCAGTACTTACAATCCAGTCCACTTTAAAGGATCGAATTCGAGAAGGTCAAGCGAAAGATGATCAGCTGCAGAAATGGAAGAAGCAGGACGAAGACAGAGGAGGAAATCTTTATACAATTGAAGGGGGAATTGTGAAATACCAGAATAGATTGTGGGTACCGCGCACAAATGGTTTGCGCATAGAAATTATGAATGAAGCCCACAATACGCCATATTCAATTCACCCAGGAGGAACAAAGATGTTTAAAGATTTACAACATCTGTTTTGGTGGCCAGGGATGAAGCGAGACGTCTGTAAATTCATTTCCGAGTGTTTAACATGCCAGCAAGTTAAAGCAGAACATCAGAGACCAGCTGGGACAATATTGCGATGGATTTTGTTGTAGGATTACCCAGAACCATTCAGGGATTTAATGCAATTTGGGTTATCATTGATAGGTTGACTAAGTCTACACATTTCCTACCTGTTAAAAAAACTTATGATTTGAATAAATATGCAGATTTGTACATCAAGGAAATAGTAAGACTTCATGGGATACCAAGTTCGATAGTATCTGATAGAGATCCCAGATTTACTTCGAGATTCTGGAAAAGTTTACACCAAGCCTTAGGAACTAAATTAACTTTCAGTACAACGTTCCATCATCAAACAGATGGACAGTCAGATTATCCAAGTACTGGAAGATTTTTTACGGGCGAGTGTTTTTGACTTTTCAGAAAGTTGGGATTGCCTCACTTTGACCCGTTTACCGACTCACTTGGGGTCATTAGGTGGCGGGATTGGGTGAGGACCCTATGCATGTAGGAGTCGATGCTTCGTTGTCGAGGATTCACCGCTCGCTTTCATGCGTGGATATCCTATGCTATCTGAGGAGGCAATAGTGTTATAAATCTCTGGCAAGAGTACTATATGTGCTTTAGGTAAATGGGTTTACCTAGTAACACACGCGATGTCACTATTTGATCTCCAAGATGCATGCATAGTTATTAGATCTCTAGCGACTCTCGATTTACCAATGGTCGTTGATCTGATCGTGATATGTGTGTTGAAAGGACCGTACTGTACGCTAACCACGACCGACTGGTTCTTTCAGGCACTATCAGTGATACCTAGGGGATCATGGGGCGATGTTGCTAGGCGCTTTATCTTGATCCGATGGGTAAGTCCGAAATTGTGATTTCGGAGTCACAATGGTTGTGAGCCCACGGCTAGCTGTATCCCTAAACCATTGAGGGTCACACAAGTACTGGTTTCATGATTCCCGCACGGAAACTGAGCTCAATGTGTTGAGCATAGGAGGAGGAATTTAGGGAGTGCGACTTCCTAAAAGTCAACAGGGGTCAAATTGCGATTTTCCATAGTTAAGGGGCTAAACTGCGATTTTGGACTAGGTGGTCTGAAAAATTGTTTTCACATCATAATACTCAGTTTTGGAAACTGTGTAGATCGGTCCGATCAGATCGTCGATCGGAGTTATGATGAAGCCACGGTGATGGAAATGAACCGAATGTTCATATGGACCTGGGTCAGATCGATCGGAGTTATGATGAAGCCACGGTGATGGAAATGAACCGAATGTTCATATGGACCTGGGCCTGACCCAGGCCCATTGGGCCGGTCCAAGCCCATCACTACTCTACATATGCATGGCCTAGGGTTGATGTATGACACACCACACAACACTTCTACAAACCCTAGACAAGTTGGCCGCCGCCTCCCTCACCACCAAACACTCCTCGGCCGCCGCCTCCACCACACGTGCCGCCGCCGTCGTTGATCACGTGATTGGACTTGTTCCGATCACGTCGACGAGGAGATTCCGTTCGTGTCAAATTCGTCAGCTCTTCTAGTGCAGACTGACGAAGGAGTCCTGTATCCAGTCGTGGACCGGTATTAGGAGATCTACCGCACTTCTACAAACCCTAGTCAAGTTGGCCCCTGCCTCCCTCACCTCCAAACACTCCTCGGCCGCCGCCTCCATCACACGTGCCGCCGCGCCGCCGCCGTGTGCCGCTGCCGCCGTTGATCACGTGATTGGACTTGTTCCGATCACGTCGACGAGGAGATTCCGTTCGTGTCAAATTCGTCAGCTCTTCTAGTGCAGACTGACGAAGGAGTCCTGTATCCAGTCGTGGACCGGATTAGGAGATCTACCGCCGCCTATCTTGAAGTGCCAGTTTCCCTGTGATTCTGGTCAGAGCCAGGCGCCTAGACGCCAGCAAGGTAACGCTCTAAAACATCCTATGTATGTTTTATTGCATTATATTTGTTATGTATTGAACGTTTCCGGGGCAATTTTTGAAACTTCCGCTGCGCCCCCGGGAACGGGATCCGGATCCGCCACTGCGCCAACATGGAAGTGGGACAATATTGCGATGGATTTTGTTGTAGGATTATCCAGAACCATTCAGGGATTTAACGCAATTTGGGTTATCATTGATAGATTAACTAAGTCTACACATTTCCTACCTATTAAAACAATTTATGATTTGAATAAATATGCAGAGTTGTACATCAAATAAATAGTCAGACTTCATGGGATACCAAGTTCGATAGTATCTGATAGAGATTTACTTCGAGATTTTGGAAAAGTTTACACCAAGCTTTAGGGACTAAATTAACTTTCAGTACAGCGTTCCATCCTCAAACAGATGGACAATCAGAAAGAGGTATCCAATTACTGGAAGATTTGTTACGGGCGAGTGTTCTTGACTTTTCAGATGGTTGGGATTCTAAAATACCGTTGATTGAATTCACCTACAACAATAGTTACCAAGCTTCGATAGAAATGGCACCATACGAAGCTCTGTATGGAAGAAAGTGTCGTTCACCGATCTTTTGGGATGATGTAGGTGAAAGAACTGAGATAGGACCTGATATTGTAGAACAGACTACTGAAGCAATTAAAAGAATACGTGATCGAATGAAAACTGCACAGGGTAGACAGAAGAGCTACACAGATAGCCAACGCAGGGATCTAAACTTCAATGTAGGAGATCATGTATTCCTAAAGATATCACCAATGAAGGGTGTAATAAGATTTGGCAAAAAGGGGAAGCTAAGTCGCAGGTTTATAGGACCATTTCAGATTTTGGAGAAATTGGGACATTAGCTTATCGGTTGGCACTACCTCCAACGATGTCTACTGTTCACAATGTGTTTCACATATCAGCACTTAGAAAATATATTGCGAACCCTTGGCATGTACTCAGATACGAACCTATTCAGTTAGCATCAGACTTAACTTATGAAGAATTACCAGAGAAGATTCTTTCCAAAGAAAACCGTAAGTTGAGAAATAGAACTATCCCTATAATTAAGATTCAGTGGGTAAATCACACTGAAAGATAAGCTACATGGGAAGTCGAATCGGACATGCAGAAAAGCTATCCAAATCTCTTTAAGTAAGTAATTTCGGGGACAAAATTCTTTTAAGGGGGGGTAGATTGTGACGCCCAGCCATTTTTATGAGCCACAATTAGAAAGTT
The DNA here is from genome assembly GCA_001598015.1 of Dorcoceras hygrometricum. Classification (NCBI taxonomy): domain Eukaryota; kingdom Viridiplantae; phylum Streptophyta; class Magnoliopsida; order Lamiales; family Gesneriaceae; genus Dorcoceras; species Dorcoceras hygrometricum. Next base: position 41,398 of record KV010709.1, on the reverse strand, counting down.
ATAAGAGTTGAGGAATTACATTGAAATGCTAATCTATTTATTCGAATTCAGATGATTGGAGTACAAATGCAGCATTTGTTTAGCCGGTTATGGCAAGCCAATTGAATCCTTCAGTTTTTAACTAAAATGGTTCGGTTTCACTTTGCATCAGATTTTGTTTTAAGTAGAGTAGCGCTTTTAAAGATTTTGGGCATATTGATTAGTCGTGTTTCCTTCCTTAGGAATTTTAAATCATATATATATAGGATGTTAGCTGCTTCATGCATCATTACTTTCAAAACACATTTCTTTAAGCGGTGCTCTCTCAAAGAAACCCCACAAAAGCCTTTTAAAGATTTTTGAAGGAGACGATCGGAGTGTTGATAATTTGCTGGATTTCTGCTGTGATTTGTGTTCAAGAATTCAGGCAAGTAAACTCTGTTTCTTGCTCACTCAGTGAAAGCATATATTCAGTTCTGTTTGCATATTTGTATAAGATTTTATAGTATGGAAGAAAACTACGGTTGTTCTTCAGAAAAACCAAAATTTCATGCTCTGTTTTATGAAACGTACGTGTTTACTGTATTTTGATCCAGAAATGTTTTAGAAAATGGGTTGATGATGTTCATCCAGTAGTCCTTGAGTGTTTTTTAGATATTTAATCGAAGTAGCTCACAAGTAGCTTATTAGATTATTTCCAGAAATTTCTTGAGATATTTGAATTCTTCAGACGAAGGAAACTGTTGTGATTCATGTTCATCTATACGGTTAAGTCTGAAATCTGATTCTTAAACCAGCAACTGATATGTCAATATTGAAAATATTCTAAGTGTTGTATTCAGCTGTTGCTTTGTGTTGGACTGTCGTCAGCTGTTGTTCTGTAAATCATCAGCTGTTGTCAGCAGTTGCATTAGTTCATGTACAACTGTTATTTCATTGGCACTCATCTGCTGTCAGCTGTTGTGTTGTTTTAACAGTGTTCAGCTGTTGGTTTGTTCAACAACTGAAATTCTTCATTTAAGTTGCGTTGACTTTGATGTTGACCAACAGACACGAGAATAGTACTTCTTCGTTGTATCGTTCATTTCAGCAGATAGTTACTGTTTATTTTCAACATATAGTTACTGTTCATTTTCAGCAGATAGTTACTGTTCATTCCAACAGATAGTTACTGTTCATTCTTCATTTCTCTTCGACTGATAATGCAATTTCCAGAATCTGATTCTCTATTCATTTCCGCTTCAATTCGAAAGAATTATTCAGATTCAAGTAGTGCTTCTATTCAGTTTTCATCTTCGCAAGTATTACACAGAATCTTTGAAATGTCCCAGAACATCATTGAACAATTGAAAAACCAGTAAACTGTACAAGAGAAGAAGAAAACAGATTTACGAAAGAAAAGAAGGAGTAGAACATGATTTAAGAAATGTTTTAAGTTATGACAACAAAAGGGTCCCCAGGAAGGATAAGGATTATGGCTGACAAACCGTATACCCCTTCAAAACCTAGGAAGGATCAGGATTACGGATCTACGGATCTGTATACCCCTTCAACCATGAGCTAAAAGCTAAGACTGATACCAGGATTTTGATCAAACGAATTGGACCAAATGTTTAAGTGTTGTCGTAATTTCAGAAAAATGAATGAAGAACGCAAGTGTGACTTCAATCACAGCTCTAATGGAAATTTAAAGGTGCTTCGTTTACGAAGTAAAGAAAAAGGTTTTCAGAACTGATTACTGTTTTATGCTTTCAGAACTTTCAGATTCCTCAGTTTGTATTTCGCTTATTTGTTTATTAAGCGTATTTAGATTCCAGTTATGTATCAGATATCGTTTTCTTGTGTTTATATACCTTAGATATTCCAGATTTTACCTGCTGGGCCTTAGGCTTTTTCATTGAGTGCAGGTAATGATCAGTAAGGAGTTGGAGGGAGATGAACAGAAAGGAAGGAGGTGTTTATCTTGGACATCCTTCCATTGTGTTCGTCAGCTTTTGTTTTGTACTTCAGAAATTCAATTGTAATGTTTTTGTGTTACAACAGACAGTTAAAAAGTAGATACCTATTCCGTCTTCTATTATATGTTTATAGAAGCGCTTATCAGATATTGGTTATTCCTTCCGCATACGTCATAGTTTCGCTTGTTGTATATTTCAGTAGTTGCGAGTTGCTTATATTTGCAATTCAACCCAGAAATTAGTAACGACTTATTATGTAGACAAGATCGAAAATTTTGAACCCTAAACTTCTAAAACTTCTAAATTTCGTTAAGAAAAGTCCGGTCGTTACAGTATGAGCCCTCATATTTTCAATGGTGATGAGTCCAGTGCCGATTCAGACTCTTGGTTGCAGCATATCACTGGTTTATTTAACTGTGTGCAGTACGACGATGAGCTCAAGTTGAGTCTGGATACTTTCCAGTTGAGGAAAGGTGCGGAGCGTTGGTGGAGAGGCGCTTCGAGGACTTTAGAGGAGACTGGCGTAGGGATTTTGTGGGACAGTTTTTGAACTGCTTTTCGACAGGAGTATGTACGGGAATCCTATGTGAACGCTCGAGAGCGTGAGTTAGATAACTTGGTTCAGGGTTCTCTGTCTGTTGGAGAGTACGCCCGGAGATTTTCTTCCCTTATTGCGTACGTCCCGCACGTTTCTGGCCGAGAGAGAGCGAAAAGAACTAGATTCTTGGAGGGGCTGAATGAGGAGTTGTATTCTTTAGTTTTGGCGAGTTCACTGAAGAGCTATGTGGAGGCGGTGAACAGTGCGATTGACATAGAGGAGGGTTTGAAGAATCATCGGTCTCGTGTTAGATCGCAGGGTGTGCAAGGTACCCGTCCCGTGGTTCCGGGAGTGCTGCCTTCCCAGACATCTCAGTCGTCTCAGCCACCCCAGCAGCAGTCAGCCCAACAGTCTGGATGCCACAGGTTTAGGCCTCGTGGTCATCAGTTTAAGAAGAAGTCAGGTTCTAGTTCCTCTGGTTCGGGTAGCTCGAGTAGCAGTAGTCCCAGGGCCGAGTTTTGTGGCCAGTGTGGAGGAAGGCATCCTACGACGCAGTATGTAGGGGTGCAGTGTTCGTGTAACGTTTGTGGTCAGTATGGGCACTTTGATGGATCTTAGCATGCTGCTACCCCACCGCAGGGTCGCTCAGGAGGATCTGGTAGAGGTCGTCCATTCCCTGTTCAGCAGCAGCAGGAGAGTGTGGGGGAGACTCAGTTTAGGCCATTTCAGCTGCCTAGTCCTTCGCGTTTTGGACAGTCTTCTCAGCCTCATTTCTGTGGACCCCAGCATGCTCAGGTAAATGCCATTATGAGGGAGAAAGCAGAGGGCACACCATGAGGAGTGATTGCAGGTATTTTTTCTGTCTTTGATTTTCCTGCACGAGTGTTGTTGACACTGGAGCATCACATTCGTTTATTGCTGATGCATTTGTGGTTAAGCATGATTTGCGTACCACTTTTTTGTGTGATATTGTGTCTGTTGTGACTCCTGTCGATGCGAGCCTGTACTCCCGAGAGATTTGTTGAATGGCATTCTTAGGTTTGATGGGAATGTGTTGGTAGCGAATCTTATTAGGCTAGTAATGTGGTATCGACTGTATAGTGGGAATGGACATGTTGTCGAGTTATCGGGCTACTGTGGATTGTTTCCACGGAGTTGTGCGTTTTAGGCCCCAATCTGGCGAGAAATGGAATTTCTATGGCCACGATTCTCAGTCGGAGATTCCTTTGGTCTCTACGATGGATATGTTTAGCATGTTGTCGATGGAGGACATAGGATTCATGATCTATGCGTTGGACGCATCTTCTTCTTCATGTGTGGAGCTTAGTGATGTTCCTGTTGCTCGTGATTTCCCCGATGTGTTTGAGGAGGTTCTCGGTTTTCCTCCGAGAAGGGAGATTGATTTCAGTATTGAGTTGGTGCCTGGTACGGCTCCGATCTCGCGTCTCCGTATCGTTTAGCTCCTATCGAGTCGAGGGAGCTTAAGGAACAGCTTGACGACTTGTTGGAGAAGGGATTTATTAGGCCTAGCATGTCCCCGTGGGGAGCTCCTATTCTGTTTGTGAAGAAGAAGGATGGTTCGATGAGAATGTGCATCGATTTCCGGCAATTGAACAAAGCAACGGTGAATAATAAGTACCCGTGACCAAGGATCGATGATTTGTTCGATCAATTGCAAGGTTCTGCCGTGTATTCAAAGAATGATCTACGTTCGGGGTACCATCAGTTGTGGATTAGAGAGCAGGATGTCGCGAAAACTGCATTTCGTACGAGATACGGGCATTATGAGTTCTTGGTTATGAGTTCTTGGTTATGACTTTTGGTTTGACGAACGCCCCTGCAGTTTTCATGGACTTGATGAATTGAGTCTTTCGAGAGTTCATCGATCAGTTTGTGATTGTGTTCATCGATGATATTCTGGTGTACTCGAAGACTCCGATGCAGCATAAGGAGCATTTGAGAATTGTTCTTCAAACTCTTCAAGACTCGCAGCTGTATGCCAAGTTTTCCAAGTGCGAGTTTTGGTTGGATAGAGTTGTATTTTTGGGTCATGTGATTTCAGCAGATGGGATTTCTGTTGATCCCAGTAAGGATGAAGCTGTTGTTAATTGGGAGCGTCCCAAGAATGTGTCGGAGATTCGTAGTTTCTTGGGTTTGGCTGGCTATTACCAGCGTTTTATCTAGGATTTACTAGTATAGCTAAGCCTATGACGCAGTTGAGCCAGAAGGAATTGTTTGGACTGAGCAATGTGAGAATAGTTTTCAATTTCTCAAAGAGAAGCTAACTTCAGCGCCAGTGTTGGCATTGCCGTCTGGTTCAGGTGGTTATGTTGTTTGTTCTGATGCTTCGCTCAATGGATTGGGTTGTGTGTTGATGCAGCATGGTCGATTCATTGCATATGCTTCCCGTCAGTTGAAACCGCATGAGACTCGTTACCCAGTTCATGATTTGGAGTTGGCAGCAGTGGTCTTTGCTTTGAATATTTGGCGCCACTATCTGTATGGCGAGCAGTTTGTGGTGTATACAGACCACAAGAGCCTCAAGTATCTGTTTTCTCAATCAGATTTGAACATGAGATATCGTAGATGGATGGAGCTGCTTAAGGATTTTGATTGTGAGATCCAATACCAGCCTGGGAAAGTTAATGTAGTTGATGATGCATTGAGCAGGAAGGCTCAAGGAGCGATGCTTGCATCGCTGTATACCTCTAAGGACCATGAGCATCTTAGCACTACTGGTTGGCGGTTTTACCCAGCTGATGATTTTGTTGTGGTGTCTTCTTTACAAGTTGAGCCACAGGTTGTCGCGGATGTTGGAGCGGCTCAAAGAACAGACCCATCCATCCACGAGTTGAAGTTGAAAGCTAGAGCTGGACAGCTTGAGGATTTTTCCGTCTCATCTGATGGTTGTTTGAGATTCAATGACAGGTTGGTTGTGTCAAATCTGATTGATCTGAAGGAGGAGATCTTGAGAGAAGCGCTCTATAGTAGACACAGTGTTCATCCTGATGTGAGAAAGATGTATTATGCCTTAAAGCCTCACTTCTGGTAGGCAGGTTTGAAGAGTGATGTTGCTGACTTTGTAGCGCGATGTCTGAATTGTCAGCAAGTTAAGGCTGAAAGGATGAGACCTGGTGGTCTATTGCAGAGTTTGGAAGTGCCCCAATGGAATTGGGAGCACATAGCCATGGATTTTGTGACGCATTTGCCTCGTTCTAACCGAGGATGCGATGCTGCGTGGGTTGTCATTGACAGGTTGTCGAAGTCTGCGCACTTTATTCCTTACAACATAACGTATTATTTGAGGAAAATGGCGAAGCAGTACGTAGATTTTGTGGTCAGATTGCATGGTGTTCATGTGACCATTATTTCGGACATAGATCCGAGGGTTACTTCCAGATTTTGGAAGAGTTTACAGACAGCCTTGGGTACCAGATTGGCGATGAGTAATGCTTACCATCCCCAGACCGATGGCCAATCTGAGCGAACTATCCAAATTTTGGAGGATATGTTGAGAGCTGTTGTGATGGATTTCGGTGGTAGCTGGCAAGATTCATTGTCTTTGGTTAAGTTTTCCTACAATAACAGCTACCAGGTGACAATTGGCATGGCACCATTTGAAGCATTGTATGGCAGGAAGTGCAGGTCGCCTGTATGTTGGGAATAAGTGGGGAGAAGCAGTTGTCTTCTCCAGAATTTGTGCAGCAGATGAGAGAGCAAGTGGATCTGATTCGCCGATGTATGAAAGTTGCACAAGATCACCAATCCAGTTATGCAAATAAGAGGCGTAGGCCTTTAGAATTTCAGGTTGGTGATCAGGTATTCCTAAAAGTTTCTCCTTTCAGAAGTGTTATGAGATTTTGTCACAAGGGAAAATTAGCTCCTCGTTACGTTGGACCGTATGAGATTGTTGAGAGGATTGGCCCTTTGGCATATCGGCTGTTGTTGCCACCAAATTTGTCTTCCTTACATGATGTGTTTCATGTTTTGATGTTGAGGAAGTATGAGTCAGATCCGTCTCATGTGTTGAGAACTGATGAAGTGGAGCTGGACCAAACTTTGAGTTATGTTGAGTATCCCTTGCAGATTCTAGATAGAAAGGAGAAGCAACTGAGGAATAAGACCATTCCTTTGGTGATGGTTCAGTGGAGCAAACATGGTAGAGAAGAAGTTACGTGGGAGTTAGAGGAAAATATGCGACGAGAATGGCCACATCTATTTGAGTAGATGTCGCATAGCCTCCAGTAGTCAGTTGGTTTGATGTTGTTTGTTCCAGTTATCTTGAACTCTTGGTTTTGTTGAGTTTTCACCAGATTCGGAGTTGTTTGATTTCGAGGACAAAATCTTCTTTTAGTGGGGGAGAGATGTGAGACCTGAAAGTTTAGAAGATTAATTGAGTTAATTAATTGGGGTTAGTGTTGACCAGATTCGTCTTGGAAGGGATCTAGTTTGGACCAGCTGTCTTTTGGAATGCTGGGCTTAGTTATCGGGTCATATTCTGTGCCTGAAGCAACTCTAAAATGTTTGGGATTTTCTTTGTGGAGCGATCAGATTTTTGTTTGGTCATCGCTGGTTGCTGGTGTTCAGATAAGGGATATATCTGGCGTCGCTAGGCAGATATGTGTGCGTTGCGTGTTTCTGTAGCGAGCAGTTAAACTACGTCGTTTGGATTAGTTGCGACGATGGAGTTTTGTTTTAGCGCATAGAGTCAGATTCCTGTTGCGATGGGACTCAGATGTGGGAGAGATCTGAGAGTTGCATTGGGTTCAGATGTGAGAGGGATCTGAATGTTTCATTGCGCGTTGTTTAGCTTATTAGCTGCGGGTAGCAAGTGACGTGTCCAGATGCGATAATGGACTCGGTGCGACGTCGTTCGGTTTAGTAGGGATCTGTTTTGGTGTAGAGTGTCAGATGTCATAAGAGATTCAGATCCGTATGGAAATCGGCATTGAGACTTCAGTTGTCGGTGGGATTTGTTCTTCAGAGTTAGACAGATTCGAGGTTTAATTACAAGACTTGGCCTTCGTTCTCCATTATTGCTCCCGACACTTAGAATATTTCCCGTGAACTAACTCTGTCGCGATAACCTAGTTATTGTTCACCGTAGTTGATTTTCTTCGATTGCCGACGGTAGGCAGCTCCGACGAGAGCAAGAGTGGTAGCGTTGGACTCCTCTTGCTAAGGCGCTTAGTTCTATACCTCTCCGAAGACTTTGGAGGAGCTGGAAGAAGACCGCTAAGACCTCTCCCTTGTGTAGTCTGTTAGCGTTCCGCCTTATCTCGTTGGGGAAAGTGCTAAGATCCTACCTTGTGTTCATTTAGAGCTTTCGGTTGTGTTTCATAGGATATGATAGCTCTGGTTGAGCTTGTAGATCCCAGCTAGTGTTTCTGTGTCTTGGTCCTTGAGCAGTTGCTTGTGTTTGACTTATCAGTTGACAGATCTGTGTTGCTCGGACTTCGTTGTGGTAATTGTAGCTCAGAAGAGTTGAGGTACGGATGTGAGCTTGTTATAACGTTGAGATTTGGCATTGATATTATGTTGCTTGCTATGCTGTGTATGATATCTGTTGTGTCTTGCTAGTTGTTGCATTTCATACACGCATAATTCCTGTTGCACCCAGATTCTGTTTAGCCGTGCCTTGTTGTTGCTGTTTTGTGCGTACCAGGATGCCTGTTGAGGATGAGCGGGTAACTCCCGTATGCCTCATCTCCCTGCTGGGAATTGTTAGCCGCTATGAGCGGAGTGGGTAGCTCCCACATCTCATGAGCGTGGCAAAAGCAGGTGGAGTGCTGTGTTTTGCATCTGGTACCGTGTGATGAGACGAGTGGGTAGCTCTCATATATTCACACACATGGTGGGTAGTCCCTTTCGTTCGAATTCCAGTTGTTGAGCTATGCTTGAGATTTCTTGGCTCCCTACTTCGGTTGAAGTCTATGGCTGTTGTTCCTGTTCTCATGCATAGCATCTGCATAATCATCTGTTGCTGTCTAGTGCTGTTTTCAGTTGCTCTCCGTACTGGGGTTTGACCCCGTGTTCCTCTAGGGCTTGGTTTGTTTGTTGTCTGTTGGTGGTCCGGTTTTTCCAGGTTTCTAAGCTGGTCGTGGAGTTTACCTAGCTGGAGGTGCCCCAGGAGGTGGTTAGAGTGTCCCAATTAGCGTATAGCATATATGTATTTGCCCTGTTAGTCGGAGGATGTCCCGTGCTTCGTTGTATTCAGCGGTGGTGTTGTTTTCTGGTGTTTGGTTTATGCTGTACTGTTGTACTGTGGCTTTTAGCCTTGCTTAATTTGTAAACTATGATAGTTTGAGTATTGTTTTATTTTAAACCTACATTGTCTAAGTCAGGACAAAAGCGAAAAATTTGCCACTATTTTATTGCTTCCGCATTGTGTTTTATGTGGTTTTACTGTGATTTGTGCACGAGGCCTGACAATTCAAAGTCAGTCAACAATTGCAGCAAAATGAACAAACAATTATTGATTATTCAGAGTAAATAAATGATGCAGATGAATAGAGGGAAGTTGGGAATTTGGCATCGTGTTTTATCATTAGCATAGGGGCTCTATAAATAGAGCCCCTCCTTCTTAATTTGTATATCCCGAAACAGAGAGGAAAAAAAATATATATATATATATATATAGTCAAACCAGATCTCACATGGTCAACGCAGGTTTGTGGGAAAACTCTGCATTCGAGAGGCGCGCAAGCATCCATCGCGTGTTTTTAGCAAAACGACAGCGTTTGGTTAAGATCTGTTTTGGACGCGCGATGGAGAGATCTGATAGGCATTGCACGGGAAGAATGCGACGTCGTATGATGGGATCTGATTTGCTTAGCAAGAGATCTGATTTACAGCAAACGTCGTCGTTTTCACCTGCTGGTCGAAAATCAGCAGATGGTCGAAATTCAGCAGTTGATGGCGCGAGAGTGAAACGCCGTCGTTTCATGGAACCAGCAGTTGCGCGTTTCGACCTTAGAGGTTGCTGCTGGCAGGCGTGGCTTTTAGCGCGAGAGTGTTCGAGAGAGCGACACGTGTTGGTCAACATGTTGAGTGATTGACTGCTGGATCAGCAGATGCGTAAGTTTAGAGTGACCAGCTGCTGGTTTGGGAAACCCGTCGTAGAAGTGAAGCGACGTCGTTTCGTTAAGTTGAAACGCTGCGTTTGAGTGTTTCGTATGGAACCAGCAGCGAGGGATTTTTGTGAGAAATTAGCACGGGGCCTGCTGATCGCTAATTCAGCAGTTGATACTTGAAGTTTAGCGATAGCAAAACGATGTCGTTTGAATAAGTCGATACGACA
>KV010709.1:3195-19835 GCA_001598015.1 Dorcoceras hygrometricum | reverse complement strand
AAAATTGTTTTTAAGCCCAAATTGATGCAATTAAATTGCAAAATACGATTTTAATTTTGAAATATGATTTTATAAATTAAATATGATTTTGTTGATTAAAATTTGATTTTATCGACAAAATACGATTTTGTTTATACAATGCGATTTCGTAATTAAAATATGATTTTGCGGATAAATAATTTGATTATTTAATTTATGCATATTAATTAGATTGATTGCATGATTGGGATGATCGAGAGCCGTGCCCAATTTGTTAGGTGTATGCGATAGGTTTTTGTGATTCGGTTGTATTAATATTTTGATTATCATTTAAAGTGGGCCTGTTTGTGGCTCATTCCCACCCCTTGATAAATGTATCCCTTATATGTCATGGTAAATTTAAATGTAAATTACTAGATTTAGTGGAAGGACATCCGAAGACGGTGGACAATGACGATCAAGGATATTGAAGACCGAAGATCTGTAAAATCGGAAGCATTGTAATATGATTGCATTGCATGTTGCATTACCCCTAGGATTGGACTCAGGTCCGTGATTGGCAACCACGGACCGCATAGCTCTCGCGATCGATCATCCCAATGTTTTTATATATGTGATATATAGTTAGTTGAATCCACATGTTTTAAATTTGATTTAAAATATCTGCATGAGACCAAATTTTTCAAAAATAAAATCCCTCGTTTTAAATACGATTTAAAACCAATATCAAGATAAATGTTTATTCGATAAACTAAAGGGGATTTAAATTTGTTTAAATTATCCCTACCTTCCATCAACAATGGGTGTACGTCGATGCTACCCATATACATGGCCCGACTCATATTATTGAGGGGGTCATGTATGCCGGAAAGCTGTCCACGCCATTGACAATTGTTGTGAGTTCGGTTGGAACTCCCTTTAACGTTGGCTCATATTATTGGGGACGTTAAGGGGACCGTCCTTCACGACTCAACATTGATGGGTCATCTTGACACGTGATAGTAAACGGCGTCATATTATTGGACCCTTACTGGACGTGAGGTGAATACATGGAGGTTGCACCGGTTGCAATCGGAAACTACCTTTTGGGGGTCATGGATGGCTGATATTATTTGGGTCCATGATCGCTTGATTGGGCTCCGTGTACCGACTAAAGAAACTTGCTTTCTCGATTTCATTAGAGGGTGGTGAAATCGTTAAAATAGTGGGAGGATAATTCATAAAACTTAACGACCTTGCTTTATGTCTTAGCGATTATTTTATATATTTAGTGATGTATGTCTGCTTTTCTTTTCAGTATAACTGCATTGTAAAATGGTTTCGATGAAAAACCCGCTCGCTGCTATACTGGATAGCAACAGGTTCACCGGTCTGAACTACCAAGACTGGCTCCGCAACCTCAATCTTGTATTGGCTTCGGAGAAACTTCTTTATGCGATAGAGAAGAGTCCTCCGGAGGAAACCCCTGCCGGTATCATCCCTGAGGAGCTGATCATGCTTAAACAATGGAGGGACGACGAGGTTAAAGCTCGATACTATGTGATGGCGTCGATGTCCAATGAAATGCAACGGCGCTTTGAGAAGACGAAGTATGCTGCTGACATACTTTTTCATCTCAAATAACTGTACGGGGAGAACTCTCGACATGAGAGGTTCACGGCTGTCAAGGAGCTTATGACGAGCCGCATGCGCGATGGGACTTCGGTCCGTGAGCATGGGGTTCGTATGATTGGGCTCGTTGAAAAGCTGTCGGGCCTTGATATCTCACTTCCACACGAGCTGTCGGTGGATGTACTTCTCCTCTCACTGCCCGCTGCATTTGACCCCTTTGTGGTCAACTTCAACATGAACAAGCTGGCAGCCACCAATGAAGAGGTGGTTAACATGCTTGTAGTGTTTGAAGGAACCATAAAGAAGGACAAACCCGTCCTCCTTATGGGCTCTTCTGCAAAGAAGGGACCCAGACGCAAGGGAAAGAAGCGTTCTGCCCCTGCGAAGGAGGAAAATCCCACCAAGAATCCAAAGGCAAAGGCTTCCAAGCCAAACAAGAGCGAGGATGTTTGCCACCACTGCCACAAGCCTGGGCATTGGAGGAGGAACTGCAAGGAGTACCTCGAGCAGTTGCGAACTGCGAAAGGTATGTTCTACATTTGAAATAAATATGTCTCTTAATTCGACTTATTGGGTACTTGATACCGGATGTGGATCTCATATCTGCAATGATTTGCAGGTGATGACAAGAAGCCGACGTCTTAGAGAGGGTGAGACCCACTTGAGGCTTGGCAATGGAGCAAGAGTTGCTGCAGTAGCTATAGTTTCTATGCTTGATAGTGATGGATATTCTTGTATGTTTGCTAATTCGATTTGCAATATTTACAAGAATGAATGTTTAATTGGAATTGGGGAACGCGAAAACGATTTATACACCTTAAATTAAAAGACGTTCCAACTCGCGATGTCGAAGCACATACAACAACGATTAAACGGAAACACGATAACTTGAACCCAGCACAACTTTGGCACTCTAGGCTAGGTCATAGTTCTCTAAGTAGGATGAACAAGTTAGTTAGGAGTAACATGTTTGATCTGTCAGACATTAACTCCCTACCGACTTATGAGTCTTGTCTTAAGGGAAAGATGACTAAGCAACCCTTCAAGGGCAAGGGTGAGCTTGCTCCAGGCCTATTGGATTTGATCCATACTGATGTGTGTGGTCCATTTAGTATTGGTACTAAATACGGTCACACATACTTCATCACCTTTACCGACGATTACTCTAGGTATGGGTACTTGTACTTAATGAAGCACAAGTCTGAAACCTTTGAAATGTTCAAAGAATTCAAGGATGAAGTAGAAAATCAATTAGGCAAAAGTATTAAAGCACTTCGATCCGATCGAGGTGGTGAATACTTGAGTGCTGAATTCCAAGACTATCTAAAAGAGAATGGGATTCTCGCACAGTGGACCCCTCCGGCCACACCATAGCTCAATGGTGTAGCGGAGCATCGTAATCGAACCCTGTTAGACATGGTTCGATCTATGATGAGCTTCACTGAACTTCCTACCTCGTTTTGGGGCTATGCGCTCGGAACGGCGGTAATGTTGTTGAAAAATGTCCACACCAAGGCAGTGGATAAGACCCCATATGAGATATGGATGGGCAAACCACCCAAGTACTCATTCATGAGGATTTGGGGATGTCCTGCTTACGTGAAGCAGACAGTGGGAGATAAGCTGGATACGAGATCCATCTTATGCTACTTCATTGGGTATCCAAAGAATTCCATTGGATACTACTTCTACTATCCCAACGAAACAAAAGTGTTTGTTTCTAGGAATGCCACCTTTATGGAAAGGGAATTTCTACTTGATAGAAAGGGAAAGATAGTAGAACTCGAAGAGGTTCGAGATCCAATCGAAGTACCCGGTGAGTCTCCCGCACCTCCAGAGCCAATACCAGAAATGGTCGCACCTAGGAGATCCGAAAGGGTCCCTAGGGCTCCTTAAAGATATGGTTTTCTCCTTGAAGATGATCAAAGTGATCAAGTTGTTGGATCTGATCCAAGAACTTTCAAGGAGGCAATTTCCGATGCAGATTCTAATTTGTGGCTTGAAGCAATACAGTCTGAGTTTGACTCAATGCATGCTAACCAAGTTTGGACTCTTGTTAATCCTCCCGAAGGAATTGTTCCTATTGGGTGAAAATGGGTATACAAGAGGAAACTTGGGCCTGATGGTAAGGTAATGACCTACAAGGCACGACTGGTCGCGAAAGGTTACACTCAAAGGCAACGTGTTGACTATGATGAAACCTTCTCGCTAGTCGCAATGTTCAAGTCAATTAGAATCTTATTAGCCATAGCGGCATGGTACGACTATGAGATATGGCAAATGGATGTGAAAACTACGTTCCTTAATGGAAAAATTAAGGAAGAGATCTATATGACGCAGCCTGAGGGTTTCACATTTGTTGGAAGCGAGCATAAAGTATGCAAGCTTCAGAGATCGATCTACGGTCTCAAACAAGCATCGTGAAGTTGGAACCTGAGATTCGATGAAACAATTAAGGAATTTGGTTTCATCAAGAATCCCGAGGAGCCATGTGTATACAAGAAGGTAGTCAAGAGCGCTGTGACATTCCTCGTACTTTATGTTGATGACATTCTACTCATTGGGAATGATGTAGGAATGCTGCAGTCAACTAAAGTCTGGTTGTCTAGTAGATTTTTGATGAAGGACATGGGTGAAGCATCCTATATTCTTGGAATACAGATCTATCGGGATAGATCTAGACGGATGCTCGGACTCACCCAAGCTACCTACATCGATACCATACTTAAGAGGTTCTCTATGGAAGATTCCAAGAGAGGACACCTACCTATGTGCCATGGGGTCACTCTATCTAAGTTTATGTGTTCGAAGACTGATGAGGAGATAGAGAATATGACATGTGTGCCATATGCCTCGGCAATAGGTAGTATTATGTATGGCATGATCTCCACTAGACCGGATGTCGCATATGCTCTGAGTGTCACGAGCCGCTACCAGGCCAACCCCGGCCAATTGCATTGGAAGGCTGTGAAGGATATTCTTAAGTACTTACGAAGGACTAAGAATATGTTCATGGTCTATGGCGGTGGTGAACTGAAACTGGAAGGCTACACTGATTCTAGCTTCCAGTGTGACGTGGATGATTCGAAGTCTACCTCTGGATTTGTATTCATGCTCAATGGTGGTGCTGTCTCTTGGAAGAGTTCCAAGCAAGACACCATCGCGGATTCAACCACTGAGGCTGAGTACATAGCAGCATCAGCTGCTGCTAAGGAGGCCGTTTGGATAAGGAATTTCGTCCAAGAGTTGGGCGTCATTCCTAATGGAGTTGGTCCAGTCCCGGTGTACTACGACAACACGGGTGCCGTTGCGCAAGCAAAGGAGCCTAGGTCTCACCAAAGATCCAAACACATACTGAGGAAATACCACATAATCCGGGATATTGTGGCTAGAGGTGACATAGCAGTTGAGAGAGTCGCCTCTGCAGACAACGTTTCTGATCCACGTACGAAGCCCTTTCCTGGACCGTTGTTTGAAAAACATCGCGAAACAATGGGACTGCGTCTGATGAGTAGTTGGCTTTAGAGCAGGTGGGAGATTGTTAGAGTAGATGCCCAACTAGCCAACTTGTGGCGTGTGGGTTTTCATTGACTCTTGTACAAACGATCTTTATATATGATATTCGCATTCTTTTATATGGCATTCTTTACTTTCATTGTGTTGTATGATGATTAAAAATTGCGTTGAGTAAAGACCTAGAATGCACTACAGTGTATGTTAGATGTGATAGTGGGTATGACGGCTATCATGAAACACATCTAATAGTCACTGTGTATTCTGAATTAGTTCCTAGTCGATTGGGCCGTCAAAATGAGGATAAGGCCGCCCGAGATTGAGACTAGTATCTGCGATGCGAAATACCATGTTTCATTGGTAGGGTAAATTGTGATGTTCTGAGCATGCAGATAGATAGTGACCTGGTGATCTATCAAACTACCCTCGTTCGGACTTTCCAAGTGGTTACCATTTGTCGAGTGGATAAGTCCGAGGTCTTGGTTGTACTGATTAGTCCTCACGACTCGAAACGTCATTGAGACTCTACATGATAAGCGTCTCACTTTGACCCATTTGCAGACTCACTTGGGGTCATAAGGCGGCGGGATTTGGTGAGACCTCGATGCATGTAGGAGTCGATGCATCGTTGTTGAGGATTCACCGCTCGCAGACATGCGTGGATATCCTATGCTATCTGAGGGGATAATAGTCTCTGGCCAGAGTACTAGAAGTGTTTTAGGTAAATGGGTTTACCTAGTTACACTTGCGATGTCACTATTCGATATCCAAGATGTATGCATAGTTATCGGATCTTTAACGGCTCTCGATTTACCAATGGTCGTTGATTTGATCGGGATATATGGATTGAAAGGACCGTACTGTACGCTAACCACGACCAACTGGTTCTTGCAGGCACTATCAGTGATACCTAGGGGATCATGGGGTGATGTTGCTAGACGCTCTTACCATGATCCGATGGGCAAGTCCGGAATTTTGATTCCGGAGCCACAATGGTTGTGGGCCCACGGCTAGCTGTATCCCTGAACCATTGAGGGTCACACAAGTACTAGATTCGAGATTCCCGCACGGATACTGAGCTCAATGTGTTGAGCATGGGAAGAGGATTTTGGGGAGTGCGACTTCCTAAAAGTCAACAGGGGTCAAATCGTGATTTCCGCTGTTGAGGGGCAAAACGGTCATTTTACACTGGGGTCCTGCAAAATGGTTTTTCATATCATAGTATTCAGTTTTGGAAACTGAGTCGATCGGTCCGATCTGATCGGCGATCGGAGTTACGATGAAGTCACGATGATAGGGATGAACCGAATGTTCATCCGTTGGACCCGGGCCCGTTGGGCCGGTCCAAGTCTATTGCTTGTCTACTTAATGTAGGCTTAGGAGACATTAATCATAACATTAGTCACAACCCTAACCCTAGCTCTAAAAGCCGCCGCCCGCCTCTTTTCAAACCTCACGCCGCCGTCGCCGGTGCACGCCGCCACCGCCTCGCCGGAATTTGTTCCGGCCAACTTGACGAGGAGAATCCGTCCGCGCCGATCTCGTCAGGCCTTCTAGTACAGGCTGACGAAGGATTCTCCCTTCCGGTTGTGGACCTGATTGACGTAATCTACCGCCGCCTACCGTGAAGTGCCGGTTTCCTCGCGAAACTGGTCGGAGCCAGGCACGAGTTGCCAGAAAGGTAACCTCGAGAAACACCCTATGAATGGTCATAGCATGATTGATTTTGAATTGTATTGATCGTATCCCGGCCTAATTTTTGTTCTTCCACTGCCTCGCCGGGAGGCGTGATCCGGATCCGCCACGGTTCCCCAACAACATGATCTCCTACTTCGAAATTCAGATCTCTGCGATGGATATCTGCGCAGGCACGAGTTGCCAGAAAGGTAACCTCGAGAAACACCCTATGAATGGTCATAGCATGATTGATTTTGAATTGTATTGATCGTATCCCGGCCTAATTTTTGTTCTTCCACTGCCTCGCCGGGAGGCGTGATCCGGATCCGCCACGGTTCCCCAACAACATGATCTCCTACTTCGAAATTCAGATCTCTGCGATGGATATCTGCGTAGCTCTTCTGTCTACTTTGTGCCGTTTTCATTCGATCACGTATTTTCTTAATGGCTTCAGCAGTCTGTTCTATAATATCCGGTCCTATCTCCGTTCTTTCACCTACATCATCCCAATGTATCGGTGATCTACATTTCCTACCATACAGTGCTTCGTATGGGGCCATTTCTATAGAAGCTTGGTAACTACTGTTATAGGTGAACTCAACTAAGGGAAATTTAGAATCCCAACTATTTGTAAAGTCGAGAATACACGCATGAAGTAAATCCTACAGTGTTTGAATAACTCTTTCTGACTGTCCATCTGTCTGCGGATGGAACGTTGTACTGAAGGTTAATTTAGTTCCCAAGGCTTTATGTAGACTTCTCCAAAACATCGAGGTAAATCTAGGATCTCAATCTGATACTATAGAACTTGGAATTCCATGGAGTCTGACTATTTCCTTAACATACAATTCAGCATACTTATTCAAATCGTACGTTGTCTTAACGGGTAAAAAGTGTTTTGTCTTGGTTAATATATAAATGATAACCCATATTGCATTAAATCCATGGACTGTTCTTGGCAATCCTACAACAAAATCCATCGCTATTTTGTCCCATTTCCATACTAGTATAGGAAGAGGCTTTAACATTCCAGCTGGTCTCTGATGTTCTGCTTTAATTTGATGGCATGTTAAACATTCAGAAACAAAATTACAGATATCTCGTTTCATCCCTGACCACCAAAACAGATGTTGCAAATCTTTATACATCTTTGTTCCTCCTGGGTGAACTGAATACGGTGAGTTATGGGATTCATTCATAATCTCTTTACGCAGATCATCTGTGCACGTTACCCAAAACCTATTCTGATATTTCACAATTCCCCCTTCTGTCGAATAAAGATTTCCTCCTCTTTCTTCATCTTGTTTCTTCCACTTCTGAAGTTGATCATCCCTTGTTTGACCCTCTCGAATCCGATCTTTCAAAGTAGATTGGATCGTAAGAGCTGATAACTTAGCAGCATTCTCTTTCGTAACTATTCCCAGTTCAAATTTATTGATCTCACTCGCTAAAGGAATCTGACTGAGGTCTGAGCTAAACCCACATTTCTTCTACTCAACGCATCTGCTACTACGTTAGCCTTTCCTGGGTGATAGCTGATCACACAATCACAATCTTTAACCAGTTCGAGTCATCTCCTTTGCCTCATGTTAAGCTCTTTCTGGGTAAATAAATACTTAAGGCTCTTATGGTCAGTAAAGGTTTCGCATTTCTCTCCATAGAGATAATGTCTCCACATCTTTAATGCGAAAACCACTGCTGCTAATTCTAAGTCATGCGTAGGATAATTTCTCTCATGAATCTTCAGTTGTCTGGAAGCATAAGCGATCACCTTTTTGTCTTGCATCAAAACAGCTCCTAGTCCTGTCTTCGACGCATCAGAATAAATCACAAAATTTCCTTTCTCCGCTGGTAACGTTAAAACATGGGCTTCTATTAATGCCAACTTTAACTTCTCAAAATTGGACTGGCATTCTTGAGTCCAATCATACTTAGCATTCTTCTTTAATTTCTCTCATGAATCTTCAGTTGTCTGGAAGCATAAGCGATCACCTTTTTGTCTTGCATCAAAACAGCTCCTAGTCCTGTCTTCGACGCATCAGAATAAATCACAAAATTTCCTTTCTCCGCTGGTAACGTTAAAACATGGGCTTCTATTAATGCCAACTTTAACTTCTCAAAATTGGACTGGCATTCTTGAGTCCAATCATACTTAGCATTCTTCTTAGTCAATGCTGTTAGAGAAACAACTATCTTAGAAAATCCCTCTATAAACCTTCTGTAATAACCTACAAGTCCTAAGAAACTACGAACCTCTGTTACGCTCTTAGGTACAGGCCATTCTCGAACAACTTCCACCTTAGAAGGATCTACTTCTATCCCATTCGGAGAAATGATGTGACCCAAAATACCATCTTAGTTCTCAAAATCTGCAAAATTTCTCTAAGATGCTCTACGTGCTCAAATCGGATCTTAGAGTAAATTAGAATATCGTCTATAAACACAATAACGAATTTTTCTAGAAAAGGTTGAAATACTCTATTCATTGGATCCATGAATACAGATGGCGCATTAGTTAATCCAAATGGCATAACCAAAAACTCGTAATGGCCATATCTCATCCTGAAAGCTGTTTTATACACGTCTGCATCCTTAACTCGCAGCTGATGGTATCCAGATCTTAGGTCGATCTTCGAAAACACAGCAGCTCCTCGTAGCTGATTGAATAATTCATCTATCCTAAGAAGAGGATACTTATTTCTAATCGTTAACTTATTCAATTCCCTATAATCTATACACAGACGCATACTTCCGTCTTTCTTATTCATGAACAACACCGGAGCTCCCCACGGCAAAGTACTGGGTCTGATTAAACCTTTATCCAATAAATCTTGGATCTGATCTTTTAAATCTTCCATCTCTTTAGAGGCAAGTATGTATGGAGGCTTGGAAACTGGAGCAGCTTCTGGTACTAAATCGATAGTAAACTCTAACTCACGATTTGGAGGCAAGCCTGAGATATCTTCTGGAAAGACATCTGAAAATTCCTTCACTACGTATACGTCCTCCAAATTAATTTTCTTATCTTGCTCTATTGATAAAGCACTTACTAAAAATCCTTGACATCTGTTTCTCAAACATCGCCGGGCTTTCAAAGCTGATATTATCTTAGGAGTACGATCGAATCTGTCAGCTTTGAACATGAATGAAATCCTACTGGGTATTTTAATCTTAACTATTCTCTGCTTAAAATCTATAACAGTTCCATACTTAATCAACCCATCTATTCCCAAAATTTAATCAAACTCAAGCATTGGCAATACTATCAAATCTGCATAGACGATATTTCCATGTAGCTTAAGTTCTACATCACGAATAATATGATTGGTTACTATACTTTCTCCCGAAGGAATCTGAACACAGTATCCTACTTCTACTACTTCTGTTCTAACTGGTAAATTCTTAGCAAACCTTTCCGATACTATGAATGAGTTGCACCAGAATCTAATAATGCTACAGTAGACATACTAGCGACAATAATCTTACCAGTCACAACCGTAGTATCTGTTGGAGCCTGATCTGCTGTCATCACATAAGCCCTGCTGGTGATGAGTTGCTGTTTTTGGGGGCAATTCCTGGATATGTGGCATGGCTTGCCACAAGTATAACATACATTCTGCCCAAAAAGACACTGTACCGTGTGATTCTTCTTGCAGATAGGACATGCTGGCCTATTCCCTGATTTAGGAACAGCAGAGATGGGTTGTACCGTTATTGGCCCTTTCCCCTGAGACCCTTGTAGATTATTGTTTGGTTTCTTGAACTGTCTACGGTCTTTCTGCTGTAAGGCTTGTCTTTTCAGCTGTCTCTCATCCTCAATTGCTTTCCAGTCCTGCTCTGCCCGTAGAGCCTTGTTCACAGCTGCTCTATAATCTGTTGGCTCTGCTAGTCTAACATCATGCTTAATCATAGGCTTCAACCCATTAATAAAGTGTCGAAGCTTAAGATCTGCATTGGTTCCAATCAATGAACAAAATAGCATCCTATTTCGAATTTGCGGATATAATCCCGCATAGACATCCCTTCCTGCTTCAGAGTCAGGAACTCATTCTGTAGTTCCTCCCTCACATCAACAGTGAAGTACTGCTCAAAGAATACTCTCTTAAATTCCTCCCAGGTGAGCATTTCCAAGTCTACGGTTAACTTGGCTCCTTCCCACCATATTCATAGCATCTCCTCTCAGCATGTAAATCGTACACCGAGGCTTTTCTAATTCTGTCAGATGCAGATATTCAAATATCACCTCCATAGACTTGATCCAGCTTTCTGCTATAAGAGGATCAGTAGAACCAGTAAACTCCTGAGGTATCTGTCTTCTGAATCTTTCTTGTGGATCCTCTCGGCTAACTATCCTCCCTGATGATTGACCATTCCCTTGAGTGGTTTGGTCAACCAAGCGCTCTAACAGCTGAGCCATACTATTTAAGACATGGTTCATCCCTTCTGATTCACTATCCCCCTCTGAGATACCTCTTCTTCCTATACCTCGTCCTACCATATCTGTAAGGGTAGCCCACATCCACCACAATTCTATTATGAGAGATTACTTTATGCTATAACATGAAATAAAACTCACAAATTTTATAAGCGGCTGGAGAGAGATGTTCAGACTGGAAGTGTGTTTATCTCAAGGACCATGCTCTGATACCAACCGTAGCGACCCGACTTTTCTTAATGGAAATTTTGAAGTTTGGGGTTCAATTTGAAAGATCCAAAAATTTCAATCTTGTTTACATAACAAGTCGCTACTAAAATTCTGGACTAAATTGCGAATAAACACAACCATAAGCAATAAAGGGAATCAGATGTGATCGATATAAAGACGTGGAACTAAATATACATCTGAACAATAACAAATGCGGTACTGGAACAAATCTGATAGGAACTCAGACAAAACTGTATACATCCTTAAACAAGAAGTCTATACAGATTTCTACAAAATAAAGAAACTAGAAATCTGTTATTATACAAAACTATAACTAAAGTTCTGTACATCAAAATCTGAATCTGAAAGGAACAGTAACTGAAACAGATGTCCATGATAAACACATCTATCCGATCATCTAAATAGCTTATGAAACAGATGTCCATGATAATCTGAATCTAAAAGGAACAGTATCTGAAATCTGAATAGCTTATGCGTAAATAAGCGAAATAGCATGAACTGAGAAATCTGATGAAATGAAAGCATAAATATAAACGTTCTGAAATCATTTTCTTTACTTCTAATTAAAGAAGCATCTTTAAACTTCTAAAAAGTTGTGATTAAAATCACACATATTCTCTTCTTTCTATTCTGAAATTAAGACAGAGACACCTGTACAGTTGGTCCATTCGTTTGATCAAACTATCATCTGATATCAGGGGGCTGGGATAAATTCCATCTATGTGAAGGGGTATACAGATCCGTCAATCCATAATCCTTATCCTTTCTGCTGTTGAAGGGGCACACTGGTTCGTCAGCCATGCACTCACCCTTCCTCTGGGGACCTTATGTTGCCTTAGTCATAATTTAAAACTTTTCTGAAACATTTCAGTAAACATTCTTTCTGCTCTTTCTTTTCTTTCGTAAATCTGTTTTTTCTTTTTTGTCTAAATATGATTTACTGGTTTTTCATTGTTCAATGATGTTCTGGATCTTTATTAGAATTCTCTGTAATACTTGCGAAGATGAAAACTGAATAAATGCTCTCAATCTGCTCAATTGAATCGAATAATTCTTTCGAATTGAAACGGAAATGAGCAAGGGACTCATATCTGAAATTTCTTTATCAATCAAAGAAGTATTGAGAAATAAAAAGGTAAAATCTGATGGATCTGTTTTGACAGATCCTGATTAAGTTTTGAATTACACAAAACCTGTTATTGTGTTTCTAACAATTCTACTTAAGTGTACAGGTTTTAGGAACGAAGAAGAATATCAGCAGGAAGAAGCATATTGCGCAAAGAAGATAACCAGCTAAATCTGTCCAGCCGATGGTTCGCAATATAAAGAATCAGCAGTTGGTTAGGTGCATTCATTTAGACGGCAGCTGGATTAGCAATGGATACGTCCAAAGTTGAATCAGTTGTTCGTAATCAGGCGGAGGCCAAGTTGAACCAGCTGGAGCTTAGTGAACCAGCTGGAACGATAACAACCAGCTGCAAGCGCTAAAGATAAAAGATGAACCAGTTGGAACAGGAATTGAGAAGTCTGCTGGAGAAATAGATCGAAGAAGAAGATTCCAGTCGCAAGTTACTGTTGACGAATCTGTTAGCAGTCGTAATTATAAGTACTGTTAACGAATATGTTAATAGTCGCTATTCAAGAAGCTAAGAAGAATCGCAAGCTGGAGCTGGAACGATAAAGATCAGTTGGAGCGCTAAGCGAGGATGACATCAGCAGTGAAGTCATCATTCAGCAGGAAGCTACAGTAATCAGCAGGAAGCTATCAGCAGATGAGAAAAGAAGTGAAAGAGATGAAGCGACGTCGTGCTAAAGTATCAGCAGATGGTTTGAGTCCAGCAGTCGCAAGATACCAGCAGGTAGCTTGTACATCCAGACGCAAGAGAGAAGCGATGTCGTAGAGGAGGAAATCCAGTCGCAAGCTACTGTTCACCAGCAGGTGATATTTGGAGATAGCGATAGCAAAACGATGTCGTTTACATAAGTTGATACGACAGCGTTTTGCCCTTGCGCTAAAGATTCAGCAGATTCTCTTTGTGTTGATAACCAGTCGCAAGATCCAGTCGCGAGCTACAGTGGATCCAGTCGCAAGCATCATTACTATTGTATATCCAGTCGACATGGTATCCAGACGCAAGAAAAGCAAAAGTAGCGAAGCTGGGCAACCAGACGCAAGCAACAGCTCATCCAGTAGAGAGCTTCTATGAACCAGCTGTTGCGCTATACATCCAGTCGCAAAGATCCAGACGCAACGAAAGAATTCAGCAGAAGCGCAAAGCAGTAGTAGACTTGAATCAGCAGCGAAGCAGTTGACGATTTACGAGAGCTGGATGTCAACTGCTGAGCGCAATTCAAATGGAAAAAACGCTCAAGATGGAAAGAATCAATGGCTGAGATTAAGTCGTGAAAATTGCCTCAATTCAAGGGAACAAGATTTGTACTATTCTGGGAAATAGTACAATTTACAGAGGAGCGTTGCACTGAAATGGAAATACGACAATTTGGCCTTGACAAGCGCTGAACAGTTTTGGAATCTATCTAACGGCCATATTTCAAACAGAGGCTATATATGCGAAGGCAACGCCATTGCAGAAGGTTGACGACGTTGGTGCGACTACAGCGCTGTTGCAAAAATACATTGATTACACAGTGCACCAACAGAGGGAAAATGAACAGAAAGACGAAGCAATCGACCGCCATTAGAGAGGAGCTTTCACGAGAGTCGATTGCTGAGTTTTAATTAGCTTGTGTAGAGCAATTTCCCTAGTGTGTGAGAAACAGAGAGTTGAGAGTTTCATTGTATCAAATCTCACACACAAAGATTCATTCACATCCATTGGTGAATGAATCTCAAACGTTTCAAACAGTCCCGTCCAAGCACGATGACGTAAAACTCATGTGTATGTAGTCAGTCACACAGTTGTGGCTGGTGTGCATTTGTGGAGTCTAGGAGTTCACACAGCTGCTGGTTGTGGGATTGGGTCTGTACACGAAGTTGTAAGATCAAGTCTTCTAGTGGATCCTTCCGAGGTGGAAGAAGGGGAGATGTAGGACATTGAGGTCCGAACTACCATAAACAAATCGTTGTGTATTATATTCTGTTATTCATTCTGCATAAGCCTTTAATTTAGCACTCATGTATACAGTTAGCACACTTGCACGGATGAACAGATTTATGTTGTACATAAATCTGTTTGAGTTGTTTTAAAATATAGGATTCAGTTCTGGTATTTTCCGCATGATTTTTAAATCATACCAGATCTGTCTCCGGTGCTCTTCTGGTGAGTTTTTATTGTTGGGGATCCGGACCCGCCCCCCGGCGAGGCAGCGGAAGAACAAAGAAAAAGGCCGGGAGACGATCAATACGAAAACAATCAATAACAATTATCATCATTCATAGGGCGTTCAAGCGATTACGTTGCTGGCACTTGTGCCTGGCTCCAACCGATATTACAAGAATCCGGCTCTTCTCGGTAGATTGCGATAGATTATCGCCAATCCGGTCCACGACCAGAACCGAGACTCCTTCGTCAGGCTGCACTAGAAGCGCTGACGAGATCAGCACGAACGGATTCTCCTCGTCGAGTTGGCCGGAAACGAATTTCCGGCGACAACGGGCGGCGGCGGCGGCGGCGCACGGCGGGCGGCGGCGGCGGCGCTTGGAGAGGAGAGGAGGGGCGGCCTTTTGCTAGGGTTAGGTCAAGTATTGTAGTGTTTATGTTATGTTGTTAAGTCTTGCTTAAGTCTAATTAAATAGACTTAAGTGTTGGACTTGGACCGGCCCAACGGGCCCGGGTCCAACGATGAACATTCAGTTCATCTCCAACACCAAGACTTAACCGTAACCCCGATCGCCGATCAGATCGGACCGATCGACTCAGTTTCCGAAACTGAATAATATGATCTGAAAAATCATTTTTCAGAACCCCAGTGCAAAATGATCGTTTTGCCCCTCAACAGCGGCAAACCCCGGTTTGACCCCTGTTGACTTTTAGGAAGTCGCACTTCCCGAAATACTATTCTCGTGCTCAACACATTGAGCTGAATATTCGTGCGGGAATCTCGAATCTAGTACTTGTGTGACCCTCAATGGTTCAGGGATACAGCTAGCCGTGGGCCCACAACCATTGTGGCTCCGGAATCACAATTCCGGACCTGCCCAACGGATCATGGTAAAGCGTCTAGCAACATCGCCCCATGATCCCCTAGGTATCACTGATAGTGCCTTCAAGAACCAGTCGGTCGTGGTTAGCGTACAGTACGGTCCTTTCAATCCATATATCCCGATCAGATCAACGAGCATTGGTAAATCGAGAGTCGCTATAGATCCGATAGCTACGCATACATCTTGGAGATCGAATAGTGACATCGCGAGTGTAACTAGGTAAACACATTTACCTAAAACACTTCTAGTACTCTGGCCAGAGATTTATACACTATTATCCCCTCAGATAGCATAGGATATCCACGCATGTCAGCGAGCGATGAATCCTCGACAACGATGCATCGACTCCTACATGCATCGGGGTCTCACCCAATCCCGACGCCTTATGACCCCAAGTGAGTCGACAAACGGGTCAAAGTGAGACGCCTATCATGTAGAGTCTAAATGACGTTTCGAGTCGTGAGGACTAATCAGTACAACCAAGACCTCGGACTTATCCACTCGACAAATGGTAACCACTTGGAAAGTCCGAACGAGGGTAGTTTGATAGATCACCAGGTCACTATCTATCTGCATGCTCAGAACATCACAATGTTCCCTACCAATGAAACATGGTACTTCACATCGCAGATACTAGTCTCGAACTCGGCGACCTTATCCTCATTTTGACGGCCCAATCGACTAGGAACATGTTCAGAGTACACAGCGACTATTAGATGTGTTTCATGATAGCCGTCATACCCACTATCACATCTAACATACGCTTTAGTGTATTCTAGGTCTTTACTCAACACAATTGTAAATCATTACACACATACATTGAGCATGAATACAAATCCAGAGGTTGATTTCGAATCATCCACACTGGACTGGAAGCTAGAATCAGTGTAGCCTTCCAGCTTCAGTTCACCACCCCCATAGACCATGAACATATTCTTATCGTAAGTACCTGGAAGCTAGAATCAGTGTAGCCTTCCAGCTTCAGTTCACCACCCCCATAGACCATGAACATATTCTTATCGTAAGTAC